>JASEVX010000004.1:87225003-87358276 GCA_031761405.1 Serripes groenlandicus
GAAATTCGGCAGAGAAAGAGTTAATTAAACAATTTCAAAATATATAATCAAAATGACATTGCGTGAATGCGGAAACTTATTATGTTGAGAGGTATTCATTCGGCGTAGTTCTGACAAAGGAACTCTCCCAACTTAATATGTTCCCATACAGATGTAATACAATTCTAGTCTCATTACATCTGCTGACAGTGAAGATTCGTGTCACTGTCTCCTTATTTGGTAAAAAGATATGATAAACGTATCTTCTGAGAGGAAAATTGTAAGTGCAGCAACACTAGTTGGTCGCCAACTTCACGTGCAAAACCGGAAACGAAAGGACGCAAACTCTTCGAAATAGTTCCATTATTTTACTATAGAACGTAAAAAAAAGGCAAATTAGAGAAAACTATTTGCAAATACAAAACATTTGTAAATACATATAATGCTACGTTTCTTCAGGGACGTAGATAAGTCTTATCTACGTCCCTGGTTTCTTATGTCCACAATATGACTGGTTGTAAAGTCTTTGTTAGAGTCTAGTGAAAATTATCTTTCTTAATGGAAACATTATATGGATACGAACTAGAGACTTCTACTGAAAACTAGATGCCGAAAGTAAGCAAGTTGAGACAGCGAGTATTAACCCTTTCTAAACATGCAGACGCATTTTGATGCATATGCAGCGAACCACTTTTGAAAACATTGTGGAAATAAGCAGTTTTTCCTTTCCCCCTGTTTTTTAAACTCTGCTCTATAGTTAAACTTTCATTAAAGAGGGTTTCCATAGTGTGCATGGTTGTTTTAGGTTGCATATGTGTTGCAATTCAATTATGATAGGTTAAAAGAGTAACAGCACATTAATTCGATTAATTCGTAATACCTAAACCATCGGTCTGATTCTAGTAGTCTATGTATTGAGACAAACCGATCTCAATTTTAGTGGTTATAAAGATTTGTAAACAGAATATTAGTGGATTTTTGCTTGAAGAGAAACGGACTAACCTTTGAAATAATAGTTTATAATAACGTGTAGGTGTTTGTAATTTTATTGATTATAAAGATTGGTAAACAGAATATTAGTGGATTTAATTTTGCCTGAAGTGAAACAGACTACCGTTGAAATAATAGTTAATGATAACCTGTAGGTGTTGGTACTTTTATTTATCCATTATCATAACACATATAATTACAGGGAAACTATCTGAATCACAGATGACCAGAATCGCTAAGTCTCCAAGAAAACATGTGACGAAAAGCAAGAAGAACGCGAAGATGTTACCAGAATCGCGTGCGATTGTGGAGCGGTTATATAGAATGTTTAATAAAGAATTGGCAAGCGTTCTTCATGACCCGAAATATACATGGAACAAAGACAGCTTACCTACACCAGCATGAGGCAATACGAAGAAACCCAATACTTGTTTTTACTATCAGTAAACCATTTTACCTTTTTTAGACATCAAACAACTGCAACTTGCATCTTTGCATCCATTCCAATGTGATTTACGTGGAGAGAGAGAGAGACAGAGAGAGAGAGAGAGAGAGAGAGAGAGAGAGAGAGAGAGAGAGAGAGAGAGAGAGAGAGAGAGAGAGAGAGAGAGAGAGAGAGAGAGAGAGAGAGAGATAGAGAGAGAGAGATAGAGAGAGAGAGAGAGAGAGAGAGAGAGAGAGAGAGAGAAAGAGAGAGAGAGAGAGAGAGAGAGAGAGAGAGAGAGAGAGAGAGAGAGAGAGAGAGAGAGAGAGAGAGAGAGACTCAGAACTCAGAACTCAGAATTTGTATTAGTACATAAAGACAATTTAATAACCACTTTGGCCGATAAAACAGCGAATAAATGTAAAGTTTCACACCGAACTGAATATTTGAGTGGCTCTTTGCCAACATTAAGAGGTTTGACCGTTTCCCACATGTAGACGCATTTCAAGGCATCTGCATGAGTCTATTTTTGAAAGTAGGATCTGCTGCAGAACGTGTGTATGTGGGAAATAGTTACATCAATACAATGCAATTTTTATTTGTTCGGAACAAACAAATATATATACATGTATAGCTTTCTGAAGCCATACGTCTTATGGAAAAGTTCCTAAATTTCATACACGTGAAAGTAGCACTCAATACTTGCTCTTACTTTTCAAATGTATCACGATTTTTGAAATAATTAGTCGCCGGGCAGAAGCCCGCGACTTCTATTTTTAATAGGTTTTCGGAAATGACATGGGAGATGGATTATTATTAGAAAGAAACACATTTAGATGTCTTGAACATATTACAATTGTGTTTGTTTAAAAACACTTAGTAATGAAACATCTAAAATGAAATAAATATTCCGATGTTTTAGGTATTTTCAGTTTCTTTATTTTGACTCGCATTTATGTTTTTTTATTTTATTTACGAAGACAAAACAGTCCCTATTAGCTAGACTGAAATGCTTTATTTTACACTATATACATCATAATATAATTTTAAAACATGAGTAGTTTGTTATTTTCATTATAAAAAAGGAAGGAAAGAATTACCATTTCAATGAAATTTAACTGTTTAGTTGATATTATATTTCGAAGGTGGTCTAATTTATAAATATTGGACTACATTTCAACATTTGTTAAAGTATGATATAATTAGGATGCCAAGCTAATATCATTTTGAGGAAAAGAGAAAACTCATGTCTTCAGCGATTTAACCCTAATCACATTGTTTTAAAAGTAGATTGCTGCAAAGGTGTCCACTGTTGACTTTAATAGAGGAAAGGTAAAATGACGTGCTATTGCATGCAAATCCTAAATTGTCTGTTTTGTGGTTTTATTGAAAAACAATAAAATTCAAATATTCTGGCAAACATCTTGAAAAGTGTATGTGGAATTCATAAATCTTATAATTATTCCTTAATGAAAGCACTGTATACATACTAAGACTAATGATTGGCAAGATTACTCATTTCTATTACTGTTTATGATCAATAATTAGTTGGTTGTGTGTATGGTCAACCTACTTTGGAATGGAGATTGATCATAAACAATGAAAGGCTTCAATTATCATTCACTTCGTTGACAAAACAATTTTCACTTAACCCCACCCCTGATGTTCCAATATGCCCCTCAGTTGATAACTGTTTATTCAACTACTATAATGTTAGTGTTATGCATAACCGCACTATGGATATCCGGCGACATTGATGCGTTGCATCAACTTTCTCTTGTGATATATTTATATCGTCTTTGTTTTCTTATGTGGTTCTTCTATTCAAAGAGAATTTGGAAATGAAATGTAATTGTGTTTTTAAAATAAAATACGCGGAATAATAGCAAAGGTCAAAATAAGTAATTTAACCATAAGGATCTACTTCTGACCAAATCACACCGATATAATCCTACGCCTAAATATAGTACCACATTTATAAACTTGCATAATGTAAATTAAACCTTATGAAAGTATAATTTCAATTAAATCATGAAAGAATGAATATATAAAGTACAATGTTTATCCGAAAAGGCTAATTTCATGTTCCTTTGAAGAAATAGTATAACGAGTAGAAATATACACATTGGCTTTTCAAATGTAGGTCAATATGCGCGTCACATTTGTTTTATATTTTCTTTGTGTCTTGTCAGGCACATAAATATAGTATAACGAATTAAAAAACAAATATTTGCGTCATAAGATGCATTTAAAATGAGAGTGACTCATTTGCAGAGAAATCGTGATCGTCAAATTCTATTTATAAATACAACGGTATGGGTTATTCTCCGTGGTAGCCAGACTTTTCGACCCTCCGACTTTTCGACCCCTGATTTCTAAGAATTTTCGACCCCTTTGTTTCGATTTCTAGTTTCCGACCCCTCGTTCAATTGTCAGTTTATACAAAGACCTAATAACTGTGTTATTAGGTCTTTGGTTTATGCTATACCAATGTACTTTGTTGTATATTCACTATACTCTTTACAGAAAATATATTAATTATCAGTACACTATTTTTGATAATTACGTTTTCATATCTTGTAAAATTCGCTTTATTGTTCAATGAAAATATTTATATTGAATCTTCGACTTTTCGACCCTCCGACTTTTCGACCCCTGATTTCTAAGACTTTTCGACCCCTCTGTTTCCATTCCTAGTTTCCGACCCCTTGTTTAATTATCAGTGTATACTATAACAATGTACTTTGTTGTATATTCACTATACTGTTTACAGAAAATATATTGATTATCAGTACACTATTTTTGATAATTACGTTTTCATGTCTTGTAAATTCGCTGTATTGTTCAATACAAATATTTATATTGAATCTTCGATACGTCAATGAAGGAAGCTTTAAGTATTTCACCCTATTACAACAACGCATATTTATGATACACTAGTTTTGTAGGTCCAGGGCTTGTCGTCTTTACAAAACTGCTCGTGTACGTAAACCTCGATAACCTTGTACAGGTATCGATAAGAACGACAAGCATATTATATAGCGCTATATAGCTTATCGCACTCGTTTCTCTTCTCCGTATAAGTAGTCCAAGGTTATTGTGTCAATATTAAATCAAAACATGGCAGAAAGAACATTCGTGGCTACGCTTTGACGAATCGCTACACGCCATGTAGTTTTGGAGACGATAAAACTTCGTCTTTTGTCATTCGCTATACAACTTTTCGTGTTAAAACTACGGTGTACCGTTAAGGCCATCGTGCTATCGCGCTGTCAACAAGCACACGCGATGCCACGATAGCACGATGACACGATGGTGATGACACGATGACACGATGACACGATGGTGATGGTACGATGACACGATGGTGATGACACGATAGCACGATGACGATGACGCGATGACACGATGACACGATGGTGATGGAGCGATGCTACGATGGCACGATGACGATGACGCGATATTACATCGCGTCATCGTCATCGTGCCATCGTGCCATCACCATCGTGTCATCGTACCATCACCATCGTGTCATCGTGCTATCGTGCTATCGTGGCATCGCGTATGCGCGATAGCACGATGGCCCTAACGGAACACTAGTGTTCCGTTAGGGCCATCGTGCTATCGCGCTGTCAACAAACACAAGCGATGCCACGATAGCACGATGACACGATGGTGATGACACGATGACACGATGACACGATGGTGATAGTACGATGACACGATGGTGATGACACGATAGCACGATGACGCGATGACACGATGACACGATGGTGATGGAGCGATGCTACGATGGCACGATGACGATGACGCGATATTACATCGCGTCATCGTCATCGTGCCATCGTGCCATCACCATCGTGTCATCGTACCATCATCATCGTGTCATCGTGTCATCGTGTCATCACCATCGTGTTATCGTGCTATCGTGGCATCGCGTATGCGCGATAGCACGATGGCCCTAACGGTACACCGTATAAAACAGTCAACAGTCATTCAATTAATATATCACATGTGTCTGAAATAAAAACCGAAAATTGTCGTCTGCTATTACAATGGCAAAACTGACAATTCATGTCAGTCTGCTCTGTAAACAGCTCTGTGACTTTTCTCAACACAAATAAAGTTTAGTTTTGTGTTATTTGAGTTATTATTTCTTATTTGAAGATAGTTATCATAAAATATTCGGACAAGTTGTATTTGAGCCTAGGCAAGTTAATGTTCAAAGTACTCGTCCTACTGGGCAAGTAGGTTCAGAAGTTAATGTAGAGGCCTGGGGCCTTTACTTAATAATATATATATTCGTTAAATTTATCAAATATTTTGAAAGAAATGTCGGCTTTTATAATTATAACTAAACAATACATTTCAAATCGCAAATTCAGCAGTTTTCATTGTATTCATGTCTGAAATACAATCTTAAATTATGTTGCATATCTAAATGACGGTCCACTGTACAAAACAAGACATCAAGCAAATTAATTAATAATGTATCAGATTAACCAACAAGCAATCAATTGCCGATTAGCAGTTAAGCATGACTGATCATTTTACCAAGCTAAGTTAAAGACAGGTGTATGCTAGATCATCAATTAACACCTATATACGCCGATAATTGAACCAAGGGTCGAACAGTCTTAGCAATCAGGGGTCGAAAAATCTCCTTTTGTCCGGCGTCTGTCGTCCGTCACCATCTTCTCCTCAGTAACGAGTGGGTCAATTAGGATGAAACTCCACAGAAAGCATCCTCTCATTGACCTCATCAGAATTCCTTCAAATGTTTGTGATTCATGCAGAAATTATTTTAAAGAAGTTTTCCTTGGATAACCGTCTATCAGATTCCTTCAAGCCATGTTGATTGGTCGAAAAACATGGCCGCCAGGGGGCGGCGCTATTTTGCCTTATATGGCTATAGTGAAAACTTATACAATATCTTCCTCTGAAAGTGTATGGTCGATTTTCAAATAATTTGTAGAAATGTACCTTGGATGAACCTCTATCAAATTCCTTCAAGCCAAGTTGATTGGTAGAAAAACAAGGCCGCCAGGGGGCGAGGCTTTTTTGCCTTATATGGCTATAGTGTAAACTCAAAAAATCTTCTCCTCCAAAAGTGTCAGGCCGATTTTCAAATAATTTTTTAGAAATGTTCCTAGGGTGACACTCTATCAGATTCCTTCAAGCCAAGTTGATTGGTCGAAAAACATGGCCGCCAAGGGGCGGGGCTTTTTTGCCTGTAGAAATGTTCCTTGGGAGACCCTCTATAAAATTCCTTCAAGCCATGTTGATTGGTAGATCAATAGGTCGAAAAACATGGCCACCAGAGGGCGGGGCTATTTGGCCTTATATGGCTATAGTGAGAACTTGAAAAATCTTCTCCTCCGAATGTGTTTGGCCAATTTTCATTTTTTTTTGTAGAAATGTTCCTCTGGAGACCCTCTATCAGATTCCTTCAATCCGTGTTGATTGGTGGAAAAAACATGGCCGACAGAGGGCGGGACTTTTTGGCCATATATGGCTATAGTGAGAACTTAAAAAATATTTTCCTCCGAAAGTGTCAGGCCGATTTTCAAATAATTGTGTAGAAATGTTTCTTCGGAGAGCCTCTATCAGATTTCTTCAAGCAATGTTGACATGGCCCCCACAGGGCACTCTGGAGGATGCATTTGGAATCTTTGTGAGAATAATTGTCTTGATGTGTTTTACATTGCTTAATGCAGGTGAGCGATCTAGGGCCATCATGGCCCTCTTGATAAGCAGGAAGCTTTTGAGTAAGATTTTAGAAAACCCTTGGTCAATTGTGACTTTTTTTTTAACAAAAATTGGTAAATACTTAGATGACTGAGTCGGGGCCTTAATGGTTATCCATTTGTTTTACATGTCTTTTGAAACTTGGTAATTAAATATAATATTCACATGTATGTCATGTCTCATGATTTATTTTTATAGACAACTAAAATGGCATGTATTTTACCCGAAGTTGTAATATTTATAAACAATGTATAGTTTATAAATCACATATCTATGCAAAGGCAAATGTTTGAACAGCTTTATGTAACCAAACAAATGCAGTTCCTTCAGCGCTTTGATTTTTATTGCAGACAACTTCAATTTTATCGCAAGTTTAAACTAAAATGTTAACAAAAGACAAGTCGTTTCCAGAAGCGCCCCAATAATTTGCAAAAAAAAACCCAGTGTACATGTATGGTCAGGCTATCTTTTGCTTGCGTACAGTCTCAACAGAGTCCGTCGGCAATATGAAGAGTCATGGTTCTAACTTCTAACGAACAACTAGTGTTATAGTCCTAATGTGTTTCCCTCTCATATCCATTTTTTGTTTTGTTTTGTTTAATTGAGATTTTACGCCGTTTTCAACATTATTCAAGTTGTATCGCGACGACAGTTCACTTATCCATGATAAACAAACCAGTACTAGGCTAGGAAATGCGCCTTGCCAAAAGGCACTCCACCATGACCTTCGTGTAGCGACTGGGTTGCCCGTTTTCAAATCCCCCTATTTTAGGATATTTACACGGAAACGAAGGTGTAGTGGTAGAGTGCCTGCCTCGGGTGAGGTAGGGCGTGGGTTCGATCCCCGGCCGCGTCATACATGGACTTAAACAAATGTAGTCATGGCTGTCATCCGCAACTTGTTGCCCAGGGTTGCTGGGTGAGCATTACGACTGACTGGCTGTTGTCAGGATACATGGACTAGTAAACTGGTGACTTAACCAGGAAACGCCTTGCCATAACTGAAAAAGTGTTGTAAGCGGCGTAAAACATTAAACAATTAATCAATACGGATATGCAACATTACCCAGTTTTGCATGGCGTCGATTATTTATTACTCAAAATCACAGAAATAGAAATGAAAACGTCCGAACAATAAACTTATAATGGCAGTGTTTATTTGCAATCTTTTCACTTCATCTTAATTTAAAGAAATCAATTCATTACTATAGGTATGAAATTACATACATTATGAGATGATCAAAACATGCACTTGTGGAATATGAGATATGTGTATTAATATGTCACGTATTACGAATGGAATTAATTTATAACATACATGGCGTGTATGAATGAAAACAATGCCATCCTTTTAGCTCACACTATCAATATTAATTATGAGATAAGCCACGGGGAAACGGACTTGTGGGATTCAGAGACAAATAAAGATCGGACTGTTCTCGGCTAGATTTTGCATACAGATATACTTTATTACGATGGGGGAAATAGTTATGATCAGGACAGCAATTCTGCCTTAATTTAACCCTTTTCCACCTGCAGACGCATTTTGCCACATCTGTAGCAGACGACTTTTGAGAAAAAATCTTTATGCCACAATGCATTCAACTCTATTTAATAGTTTAAATCTCATTTATGGAAAATCTTCACATTTTTGCTTAGACCTGTTGCATGTGGTTAAGGATTAAACTGCAATGTATCCAAGCGTGATCTGCTGCAGAGGAGTCAAAATACATCTACATGTGGGAAGGGTTACTACTTCTGTTTTCTTATTCTATTGAAATAAATAAATACATAAACAGACAGAGTGAGCATTGATGTTATAAGTCAATAACATCCCTTTTTACGATAAAATGGATTATGCGGTTAAAACTGAGAACATGACGTACCCGACTGTTTCTCTGATACCACGTCCGGTACATTTTCTAACGTCGTTTCCATGGTTGTTTATCATTGATCATTTGACGACGTAACAATTGAAACGAAGAAAGTGAAATTTTGAAATACGACCATGTAACAGGAGATATCTTATAAATATTTTAATTCAATCGATGGCGCGATACGTTTTCTAATCGAAGATGTTCTTTTATGTGTTAAGCGAAAGAAGTTGAACCATAAACGTCCCCAAATGCGGAAGCACACCACGTCGCCCAAACAGTTTATGCGCATAGCAGACATCTTGGTTGCTAAAGGATATCGAGTTGGCCATCAGATTGGAGAAGGGTCTTACTCAAAAGTACGGACCGTTGAACGGAATAAGGATGGAGAGATGTGCGCAGTGAAAATTATATATCGAGATAAAATCAAGAAAGATTACTTGAAGAAATTCATGCCAAGGGAGTTGGAGATTATAGGAAAGTTACAACATCACTGTGTTATGTGTACGTACGAGGTCTACACTCCAGAGATTACATATTCCAGGTAATGAAATATGCTGAGAACGGAGATTTACTTCAACTTATCCATCAAAAGGGTGCTATACATGAAGATGTGGCCAAATCCTTATTTCATGACATATGTCTTGGATTACAATATTTACATAACATGAATATCGCACATCGGGACATTAAATGTGAAAATATTTTATTGATGAAAAATAATACAGCGGTTCTCAGTGATTTTGGATTTTCGCGGTCATTTGACTTCGGGGAGAGTAATATTTTCTGCACTACTTATTGTGGTAGTACTGCGTACGCATCACCGGAAGTCCTCCGAGGTATTCCGTATGATCCCAAATTGAATGATGTCTGGAGTATCGGAGTTGTATTATATACACTGGTGTGTGCTACGATGCCATTTGACGACTCCAACGTGACCACAATGGTCGAAAAGCAGATGAGTCGATTTATTGTTTTCCCGCCAAAATATAACAAAATGCTGAGCCAGAGTTTTAAATTGTGTATAGTTGACATTTTAGAACCGGATACAAACAAGAGAAAATCTGTTGAAGACGTTCTGATGATAGAATGGGTCAAACAAGTTGTGGATTTAAAGTAATTAGGTTTTTCCCCCTTCTTTTATACGATTTTCCGAATTGTGTCATCAAAATGTAATTACAAAGAATTTCAAGTTCAGACATTTCTTAATGTTGTACGTCTGTTTAGTGACGCCTACAGTGTTTGTATATAATCTTCTTTTCACTGATCTAAGTTATAAAATATGAGGATAAAAATTCAATCATGTCTTATTGTGAATCTTGAGGGGATAACATTATTTAAATGAACGGTGTCAGTCGTCAAGGGGTCTTATCGTCCTCATATGGAAGAGAAAACAGTTGAACTGTACTTTAACCCTTTCCCTCATATAGACGCTTTCTGACGCCTCTGCAGCAGACGGATTTTTGAAAACATAGTGACAAAAGAAATTGCACAAAACGTGCAATTTCTCCTTTTGCCACAATGTTATCCACTTTTTGTCATAGGTTATCCATTCAATTATAGAGATTTTCTATGTTTTGACAAAATACATTCAAATTCGTCTGCTGCATAATTGTCGTATGAGGGAAAGGGTTAACATGTATATTTTCTACTCAAGTCTCGTTTATAGAAGATATGTCTCCTCTCATTGTATGACAAATAGGGTATGTTAAAGCTTGCCTATGCACACGCTCTTGACGTCTTCACTATGTGTATTAACTAGGGATGGCAACGATTAATCGGTTACCCGGTTAACCGTACGTTTTCCGATTAATCGGTTAGTAATTTCGGTAACCGAGTACTCGGAAGAAAAGATAAAATATATACACAGTTGTGTTTCACCTTTTGTTCTTTTCAATTTGTCACACGTATCCGACATGAGAGGTTAATTATTCACACCTCGATCGGCCAATGTTAACTTTACTGCGATAACAGCCGCACTCGATTTTATCGATGATCGTTTGTTTGTGTAGTGTTAATCGAATAATTGTCAATTAAAGGAGCTTTGTTTCTTTTAAAAAAAGTTTGATGTCTAATAAAGGCAGAAAATATAAGATAATGACTTACTAATTATATTCGGCGTTTGTCTTGATAATACATCTAATTGGAGTGAGTGTGATACATTTGAATTGTTGTTTTTGTAAATTACTATTTACCAATACGATTAGAAGATTTAAAGAGTAAGTTTGGAACACATTTCCCCCTGAGTTGGTATTTAAAGATATGCAGTCACTTCGTTAAAAAAGATATACAGAACGATATATTGCCATAATGCCGCCTGCTACATCCTTTGTCTGAAAGTATTTAAAACGCAAGTACAGTTTGTGTGGAAATGAACTGTCTTGGACTGGTGGAACCAGTAACATGCGCAACCATATTCGACTAAAGCAGTGGATAGTTATAGTCTATGAATCTATACGGTTAACCGAGTAACCGGTTACGAATTTGTACGAGTAACCGGTTAGTAATATCGGTAACCGTTGTCATCCCTAGTATTAACCCTTTCCCACCTATTGACTCATCTATATCAGGCGACTTTTGAAAATAAGGTTGATTGATTGAATGGGTATTAACGCCGTTTTCAAAAAAAAAATCAGTCATGTCACGGCGACCAGTTCATCTACTCAAACGTCGGAAAGAATGTTGGCCTATGACAAAAGGAATAATTGCTCGAAACAAGCATTTTTTTCTTTTGCCTCAATGTTTTCCATTTTATTTTATTAAGTATACCTAGAGATTTTCCAGATTTTCAGTAAATTTTTTCAAAGTCTTCTGCTGCAGATTTGATGTATGTAAGAACACATTTTGCCTGATGGTGTTAACATTCAAGTGTTTAACACCATGAAACTGACAAGCCTAAAAACGGTCATCAACATGTTCATTTTTAAATATTGAATAACTACGGGAACACCAATATTTTGAGATCCATATTGGATGTTTGTGAAAAGGTTCCCTATACACTAGAGCAATGTTGACTTATTGCAGGTTTGGCTACTTAAGATTGTAATTTCCAGAAAATTAATACATGTACTTCAAAAGAACCACAGATACACATTAAACTTATTCATGTACTTGTAAAAGTCATGTAGCTGGAACATCCTGATGATTTTCGTCTCCCTTTGCATTTCAAACCAAAGCAGATAAAATTACAACAGACATGTAATATTTGTACAATTTAATACAATAATAATTACATTTGTGGATAAAATGGAAATCTGGTAAAATGAAAGTTTTGAAATACATAAGTGTACACAATCATCCAAACATGGAATTATGAAGGCTGTCTAATTCATACTCTCTCTGTTTAGCTCTTGCCTGAAATTAAAAATAAAAGTTTTATTTATTCTCTATTCATATGTCAATATTTAGTCAATACCTTTATAGAACTTATTTACCTGAGTTTTAGTATAGTAGCAAATGCTATAAAGGTGATTATTTTGTCAAGAGTGGGAACAAACTGCAAATAAGTAAAGGACATTTGTAAATAAATGTATGCATCAAATTCTTGAACAATTTCAAAGAGGACCTCCACAGTAACATTTCTGTAAAGTTTGGTTGAT
Organism: Serripes groenlandicus; assembly: GCA_031761405.1. Lineage (NCBI taxonomy): Eukaryota > Metazoa > Mollusca > Bivalvia > Cardiida > Cardiidae > Serripes > Serripes groenlandicus. The sequence goes on from JASEVX010000004.1 coordinate 87,237,618, forward strand.
ATTGTTTTATTGGTTTAGGAGGAGATGTTGTTTGAAGCTTATAGCAGCTATCTTTCCCAACCAATCAATATGGCTTGAACAAATTATGTACAGTGTTAATAAAGAAACATTTCTGCTAAACTATCTTACAATCAGACAAGAATTTTAATAAAAATGGAATTTTAAAGTTGTGTCATTTTTCTCCCTTTCTGATGCTGCAGCATCCAAATTTTTCCATAGAATTGTTATCTTTGAACAATTTTGAAAGAGAATCCCTAAAGTAACATTCTTATTAAGTTTGGCAGAAATTTGTTCCGTGGATAAGGAGATGTCATTTGAAGCTAAAAGTAAATTTTACCCATTTTCTGTCTTTCAATTGAAACAACTATTTAGAGGCTTACTCAATTTATAAAAGGAACACTTCTATATATTTATCTTGAAATCAGACAAGCACTTTCATAAAAATCTAATTAAAAAAAAAATATCTAATTTTTCCCCCTCTTCTTATGCCGTCTTGCTGCCAAGTTTTTCCACCAATCATTATGGCTTGAACAAAATTTGTAGGGAGTCACCAAATAAACATTTCAATAACACTATTTGGAATCTGACTAGCGGATTCAGAGAAGAAATGTTTTAAAGATTGGCAGTTTTCCCCCCTTTCTGATGCCACAGCAACCAAAGTTCTTCATAGAATTTGTATCTTTGAACACTTTTGAAAGAGAACCACCAAAGGATCATTCCAGTGAAGTTTAGATGTAATTGGAACAGTGGTTTAGGAGGAGATGTTGTTTAAATGTAAAAGTTAACGACAATGGACTACAGACATCAGCTCAGGTGATCTAAAAACAACACCATTTTACATATAAATATCTATATGTACAAGTTTCGCATTTGAGGAAGCATGAATAATAGGCAGCAGATGATTAGCAAAAAAATTGTTACAAAAGGAGAAACTGTTTTTCAAAACTTAAACTTATATAGATACTTAGATAGAATCTATATTTATTACCAGATGTCTGTTTGTTTGCATATTTGCTGTATGTTGGAAAGGGTTAATATTTTGATTTTTTTCCTGCTGACAACAATATCATGTGTATCATAATATGAGAAAATATATATTTCTCGCCGGACAAAAAAAAAGTAATCCCTAAGTGCCTACCTTGCTACGCAGGGTGACACAAAAACAAGGTTTCTATTTTTTGCATCCTTTTATAAAACACACATAAATACCAATATTTTATCAATGTACTTTTTGTGTGTGCAATTTCCAGTTATTAAAAAAAGTCCAATTCTGGTTCCTTCTTTAACCCTTTCCATTATACAGATGGACTTTTGAAGCAAATGACTTTTAAAACCATTCTGAATCAAGAGAGATGAACAACCACACGGAACTCATGTAATGCTTGCAGGAAGACAGATAACTCCAAGCAGACAGATGAGCGGTGATTCCTAATTGTCTCCCTTCCTTACAGGCAGTTGTCCAAAAAAATATTCACGCAGCATGTAAGGGGATGGTTTAACCCCCCTTTCCATCATGCAAACACACTTCGAATCACCTGCATCAGACAACCTTTGAAATAATTGTAACAAAAAGAGAAATTGCTGAAAATGCGAAAATTCTCCATTTGCCACAATGTTTTAAAATCTTGTTAATAATTATACTTTGTTTTTAGAGATTTTTTATATTTTTGCCAATATATTTTCAGTCATCTGCTGCAAATTTGTTGTTTGTTACTTACTTACTGCCCATTTTGCCTGGTTAACATGAAGCCTCGTGATGTAGGGCAGCAAAAAAGTGTTTTATTGTACATAGTAAAGGGTAAAAATGATTATGCCACATTCAAATCATGAGGATGCAGTTACAACTGTTTCACACTAGCGTCTAACGCAGTTGTGTATGCCTAATCATATTCAATCCGATAATGAATAACCTGATTATTTGATAATGAAAAAAAAAAAAAAATGAAGAAGAAGATTATTTCCTTTCCCTCATACAACAAATCTGCAGCAGATAACTTTGGAAGCATGGTGACAAAAATATAGAAAATTCCTATAAATGAGGGTATATTTACTGAAAAAGTTGAAAACATTGTAGCAAAAAGACAAATTGCTCTTTTTCAGCAATTTCTTCTTTTGTCCCAATGTTTTCAAAAGTCGTCTGCTGCAGGCATCAGAAAGCGTCCATATGAGGGAAAGGGTTAAATCACAGCAGCCAGTTCACCCAACACATTTTCCTGGCTTTCTCGCACCAGTACTTAACCTTCCCAAATCACAGGCCTCCAAATTTCCATTATAGAAAAAAATGTGTGAAAACACACAATACCTCGTTAAAATAATAAAAAAGTATCTATATATTATCCATATGATATGATTGAAATGATTGTAATGTTAATTTGGGCAATTCCTCATACAACAGGGTGTCTATTTATAGTAACACAATCTTTTTTTGGGGATTCCCAGAGTTTTCTCATACAATAACATTACGGTCGTTATTAATAAAACATATGGACCATTATAAAAACTATTTGTAGTAGTTAAACCAGGTATTGCATTTTTTAATTCTCTCTAAACAAAAACTCGGACGCCTGTGCCCTAATAAACTATTTAGACAATTAAGACTTTTGGTGGAAAACGAACAAATCATATGTAGTCACAATGATTTTTATCAATCATATAGTGAAAGAATAAATGACCGAGCCAGGGTTTCAAATCCAAAATCCCCGGATTGATAGCCTCATCCTTACCGGCCGAGCTTAACCTGAAGGAGAAGAAGACTCCAATACAAAGTGCCATATTCATGAAATAGTACTTCCAACTGGTTGAGAAACTGCATGTTTATCAAGTATGTAGAAGTCTGAATGAGGATGAGTAAACGGAACTTTGTGCCATACTTTATATTTTATCAATTGATTAAAACTTTCCCTCATATAGACGCTTTCAGATGCCTCTGCAGCAGACGGCTTTTTGAAAACATAGTGACAAAAGAAGAAATTGCTTAAAACGAGTAATTTCTCCTTTTGCCACAATGTTTTCCACTTTTAGTCATAGGTTATCCATTAAATTTAGGGATGGGAACGAATATTCGAATATTCGAAAAACGGACGAATATTCGAATACTGTTGTCGAATAAGAATATTCGTTTTCAGTGTACTATTTACTAAAAATAAACAAAACATTATTAGTAAAATTCTGACATCGATCGCGAGTTGGAGCTAATCATGATTAAGGGTGAAGTGATAAAGTTTGTGTATGTGTCGTTTGTTGTGTTTTTACAACGTATGTCAAAACATAAGAAACGATAATAAAATCAATAATTGTCACGCGTACGTTAACCAGAGATCTAATCGTGTGTAACCAGACATCACATTGACGACCAGTTTGTTCGATATTTTTAAATCAACAAACATGTATAAACGTTGACAGTCTGCAGTTCCGTAAAACCCTCCCAGCCTAACCAAAACATAGTCGATGTTTACATCAAAGACAGCAGTTGCAAACATTGAATAAATAATATGTAAACATCGCATTACATCTCAAAAGTATGCAGCTTTCCTCTTTACCTCTTCAAAAAATGAAGTCACATAAGCGAACAAATTGAATCGTCCGCGATTTTGTTTTCTTCCAACACGCGGTTAAATTGACTAGACGAAATCGGTAAAAGAAATATCACCCAACTCCCTATGCTTTTTGTATGAATAAGATTTATAATTATTTCGTTAATTATTTGATTCGATTCAATATTAAACTCGGTAAAAAGCGACACCTGAATGAATATACGACTCACAAAACGTTGCGATTTGGTTTATCGTTTGGAACAGAGACATATAACATATAAACACAGAGATAAGCAACACGCGATTGCAAATGCCTTACGAAGAACAAAATTCTTCAAACGGCGAGCGGGTCAAGCCACGTGATCAAACCACGTGATCATTACAGTTGATTCTGAAAATGACCGCGATATTTATTTTGTTGTGAAAGGAAGCGAGCGATGGAAAATTGTTTTTACACATCTAGTAAACTAAATAAGGTAGATTGTTTGATAATAATTGATGTTTATGATATTTATTAATTCATATGTATAGGAGAAGTATATGGAAAACTTGTTTTAAAAAACTATTTTGCAAATATTGTGAAGCTCCATATTATGACACCCATTTGTTTATGTGCGTGAAGTTAGCCGGAGTAGCCGGAACAGCCGGAATAGCCGGAACTCCGGCTACTCCGGCTACTCCGGCTGTACCAACCAGCCGGAACAGCCGGAGTTCCGGCTACTCCGGCTGCATTAACCAGCCGGAATAGCCGGAGTTCCGGCTACTCGGGCTGTATAAACCGGCCGGATAAGCTGTATTTCCTAATACTTCGACTGTACTTAGCAGCCGAATATCATCAATCCGGCTACTCCGGCTGTATTAACCAGCCGGAACTCAGGCTTCTCCGGCTGTATAAACCAGCCGGAACAGCTGGAACTCCGTCTACACCGACTGTATTTACCAGCCGTTAAAGTCGGAACTCCAGCTTCGTCGGCTGTATTAACCAGTCGGAACAGCCGGCTGTATTAACCATCCTGAACAGCCGGAACTCCGACAACTTCGACTGTATTAACCAGCCGGAACAGGCGGAACTCCGGCTGTATAAACCAGCCGGAACAGGCTGAACTCCGGCTGTATAAACCAGCCGGAACTGGCGTAACTCCGGCTGTATAAAACCAGCCGGAACAGGCGGAACTTCGGCTGTATAAACAAGCCGGAACAGGCGGAACTCCGGCTGTATAAACCAGCCGGATAAGGCGGAACTCCGGCTGTATAAACCAGCCGGAACAGGCGGAACTCCGGCTGTATAAACCAGTCGGAACAGTCTTAACTACGGCTGTATAAACCAGCCGGAACAGGCGGAACTCCGGCTGTATAAACCAACCGGAACATGCGGAACTCCGGCTGTATAAACCAGCCGGAACAGGCGGAACAGTGGAACTCCCTCTACACCGACCGTATTCACAAACCGGAACTCCAGCTGCGTCGGCTGTATTAACCAGCCGGAACAGAGGGAATTTCAGTAACACAAGCTGTAATAACCAGCCGAATAAGCGAAACTCCGGCAACTCCGACTGTATTAACCATGCATGCTTCAATCCACCGTCCAATCCATCTATCTCGAGCAATAGGCACGCCAAAACGAGGGTGGGACCCACTCTGTCGGCCCAACTCCGGCTGGGTTTTACAGCCGGCTGCGATAAATCCGGGTGGAATCCGCCTAGCGTGTCTGGGAGCCAGAGTGTGTCACTTTCACCTGACATATGCCAGGATGCCAGTTAAACTCTCTAATATCGAGCAATATACAGCCGGAGTTGGGCTGTAGACTTGGCCAAACTGCCAACTTCATCTGAACATGGCAGCCAGCTGCGATAAATCCAGATGGAATCCGGCTAGTGCGACTCGGAGCCAGACTGAGGCGCTTTCACCTGGCACGCTTCAATCCACCGTCCAATCCATCTATCTCGAACAATAGGCACGCCAAAACGAGGGGAGACCACTCTTTCGGCCCAACTCCGGCTGGGTTTTGCAGCCGGCTGCGATACATCCGGGTGGAATCCGGCTAGCGTGTCTGGGAGCCAGAGTGTGTCACTTTCATTTGACATATATGTCAGGATGCCAGTTAAACTCTCTAATTTCCAGCCGGAGTTGGCCTGAGTTGGCCGGAGTTGGGCTGCCAGAACGCCAACTTCATGTGAACATTGCAGCCAGCTGCGATAAATCCGGGTGGAATTCGGCTAGTACAACTCGGACCCAGAGTGAGGCACTTTCACCTGACACATGTCACGATGCCAGTTAAGCTTTCTCATTCGAACAGGACGGGTGCAAAGTCGGGAATATGTCGGGAAATCCCAACTCCGGCTGGGTTTTGCAGCCGACTGCGATACATCCGGGTGGAATCCAGCTAGCGATTCTGGGAGCCAGAGTGTGCTACTTTCACCTGACATATATGTCAGGATGCCAGTTAAACTCTCGAATATCCAGCAATTTCCAGCCGGAGTTAGATAAATCCGGGCGAAATCCGGCTAGTGCAACTCGGAGCCAGAGTGAGGCACTTTCACCTGACACATGTCACGATGCCAGTTAAGCTCTCTAATTCGAACAGGACGGGTGCAAAGTCGGGAATATGTCGGGAAATCCCAACTCCAGCTGTGCATGGCAGCCGGCTGACGGAACTTGGCGAAACCGGATGTTATGCAACAGGAAGTCAGTTTGCGGCGCTTTCACCTGGCATGCTTCAATCTACCGTCCAATCCATCTATCCCGAGCAATAGGCACGCCAAAACGAGGGTGGGAGCCACTCTGTCGGCCCAACTCCGGCTGGGTTTTACAGCCGGCTGCGTTAAATCCGGGTGGAATCCGCCTAGCGTGTCTGGGAGCCAGAGTGTGTCACTTTCACCTGACATATGCCAGGATGCCAGTTAAACTCTAATATTGAGCAATATACAGCCGGAGTTGGGCTGTAGACTTGGCCAAACTGCCAACTTCATCTGAACATGGCAGCCAGCTGCGATAAATCCGGGTGAAATCCGGATAGTGCGCCGCGGAGCCAGACTGAGGCGCTTTCACCTGGCATGCTTCAATCTACCGTCCAATTCATCTATCTCGAACAATAGGCAGGCCAAAACGAGGGTGAGACCACTCTGTCGGCCCAACTCCGGCTGGGTTTTGCAGCCGGCTGCGATACATCCGGGTGGGATCCGGCTAGCGTGTCTGGGAGCCAGAGTGTGTCACTTTCATTTGACATATATGTCAGGATGCCAGTTAAACTCTCTAATTTCCAGCCGAAGTCGGCCGGAGTTGGCCGGAGTTGGGCTGCCAGAACGCCAACTTCATGTGAACATTGCAGCCAGCTGCGATAAATCCGGGCGGAATCCGGCTAGTGCAACTCGGAGTCAGAGTGGGGCACTTTCACCTGACACATGTCACGATGCCAGTTAAGCTTTCTAATTCGAACAGGACGGGTGCAAAATCGGGAATATGTCGGGAAATCCCAACTCCGGCTGAGTTTTGCAGCCGGCTGCGATACATCCGGGTGGAATCCGGCTAGCGTTTCTGGGAGCCAGAGTTTGTCACTTTCAACTGACATATATGTCAGGATGCCAGTTAAACTCTCTAATTTCCAGCCGGAGTTGGCCGGAGTTGGGCTGCCAGAACGCCAACTTCATGTGAACATTGCAGCCAGCTGCGATAAATCCGGGCGAAATCCGGCTAGTGCAACTCGGAGCCAGAGTGAGGCACTTTCACCTGACACATGTCACGATGCCAGTTAAGCTCTCTAATTCGAACAGGACGGGTGCAAAGTCGGGAATATGTCGGGAAATCCCAAATCCGGCTGTGCATGGCAGCCGGCTGACGGAACTTGACGAAACCGGATGACATGTGTCAGGTGAAAGTGCCTCCGAGTTGCATTAGCCGGATTCCGCCCGGAATTATCGCAGCTGGCTGCAATGTTCACATGAAGTTGGCGTTCTGGCAGCCCAACTCCGGCCAACTCCGGCTGGAAATTAGAGAGTTTAACTGGCATCCTGACATATATGTCAAATGAAAGTGACACACTCTGGCTCCCAGACACGCTAGCCGGATTCCACCCGGATGTATCGCAGCCGGCTGCAAAACCCAGCCGGAGTTGGGCCGACAGAGTGGTCTCACCCCCGTTTTGGCGTGCCTATTGTTCGAGATAGATGGATTGGACGGTGGATTGAAGCGTGCCAGGTGAAAGCGCCTCAGTCTGGCTCCGAGTCGCACTAGCCGGATTCCACCCGGATATATCGCAGCTGGCTGCCATGTTCAGATGAAGTTGGCAGTTAGGCCAAGTCTACAGCCCAACTCCGGCTGTATATTGCTCGATATTAGAGTTTAACTGGCATCCTGGCATATGCCAGGTGAAAGTGACACACTCTGGCTCCCAGACACGCTAGGCGGATTCCACCCGGATTTATCGCAGCCGGCTGTAAAACCCAGCCGGAGTTGGGCCGACAGAGTGGCTCCCACCCTCATTTTGGCGTGCCTATTGCTCGAGATAGATGGCTTGGACGGCGGATTGAAGCATGCCAGGTGAAAGCGCCGCAAACTGACTTCCTGTTGCATGACATCCGGTTTCGCCAAATTCCGTCAGCCGGCTGCCATGCACAGCCGGAGTTGGGATTTCCCGACATATTACCGAATTTGCACCCGTCCTGCTCGAATTAGAGAGTTTAACTGGCATCGTGACATGTGTCAGGTGAAAGTGCCTCACTCTGGCTCCGAGTTGCACTAGCTGGATTCCGCCCGGATTTATCGCAGCTGGCTGCAATGATCACATGAAGTTGGCGTTTTGGCAGCCCAAATCCGGCTAACTCCGGCTGGAAATTGCTGGATATTAGAGAGTTTAACTGGCATCCTGACATATATGTCAGGTGAAAGTGACACACTCTTGCTCCCAGAAACGCTAGCCGGATTCCACCCGGATGTATCGCAGCCGGCTGCAAAACACAGCCAGAGTTGGGCCGACAGAGTGGTTTCACCCTCGTTTTCGCGTGCCTATTGTTCGAGATAGATGGATTGGACGGTGGATTGAAGCATGCATGGTTAATACAGTCGGAGTTGCCGGAGTTCCGCTTGTTTCGGCTGATTAATATAGCTTGTGTAACTGGAATTCCCTCTGTTCCGGCTGGTTAATACAGCCGACGTAGCTGGAGGTCCGACTGTTCCGGTTTGTTAATATAGTCGGTGAAGACGAAGTTCAAGCTGTTCCGGCTGGTTAATACAGTTGGTGTAGAGGGAGTTCCGCCTGTTCCGGCCGGTTAATACAGCCGACGCAGCCATACCGAAGAATTTTGATCATCAGATAAATATCAAATATCGATAAGCCTAGCTGCGCTCTGAAACAATTCATTCGTTAATCTCCGTTAGGTTCCGTTATTTACCAATACACATTGATCACACGCTGTGACCGGGGTAATAAAACAATTAACGCCTCGGGGATAGTCGTGGCGGGCAATTAGCCAAATACACTGGTTTATAGCTTAATATAGATAAAACCAAAACATCTGTAAATTAATAGTATTTATTGACACACGTTCCATGTTATATACATAAGCATATCCATGATGAAAACTAACAAATGGACTAACGATACACATATAAGTATGCACGATTATGGAAAATCATGGATGTTGAACTTAATTAAATAACAATTGAATAGAATAGAAAACATATTAATGATCAATGCCTCCAATTTATACACTGTTTCTAAAACCCGTGAACTATTGATGCGTCCAATTGCGTATTTATGGGTAAAGTCTGATATTTGTAAACTTCGGTCAACAGAGTTGATTGAATTTTAGTTTTTAATTCACAACATAGTAAGGTGGATTTTATCGTAACCTTTTCCCACATACACCAGAGGACCAGAAACAGAAAAAAACCGCATTATATCATTTACGGCAGGAATGTTTTAGAGCAGTAAATTACCAATTTACGTTCTGTTACTAAATGTATAATACCCCCTTCTATTCGCAGTTGTTAAAGATACATCATTTCACATTGAAGATTATAGTATAGATCATGTATATAGTATTAATGATTATGTAATAGGGATACGCGACTCGCTTCAGATCCCCTGGTGATACTGATTGACTTTATGAGGGTCATAAAACTTCGGGTAAAACCGGGAGCATTGCCGGACCTTCACGAACAAATCCGAAATCATGAAGTTACAAATATATCTTAAAAAAGACCATCTAAATCTAAATTTATTTTGATAAAATAAAAATTTCATTGTAGATGAAGAAGTGCCGCATCCGAGACCGTTTGCAACTAAGAATCAAAGTACAAAGTACTGAAGGTAGAATTGCGATCGTTTAAGAAGAGATACAGAAGTGCATATATGAATATTTATTTTACCGGTTACCTTCAGGCAAAGTTTCAAGTGTGTAACCCTTTCCAGTGCTGAGATTTTGCCTCAACCTGAAACTTTAACCAAAATGTTGACGAACAGACAGACGAAGAGACAGACATCGCCAATCTATAGACCGGAATTGCTAGAGCAATCTGGCCAAAAATAAAAAGAATCATCAATTTTAGCAGTAAAATCCTGCCAAGAAGTAATCAATTGAGAAAAAAATGTGCTGAGAGGTCCATAATTTCAAACTTGCTAAGATTTGGTCTGTGCAATGAATGTACAATTGAAAAAAATGTATGTTGACATGTATTTTCTAAACCATCATTGTAATGTTGTTTATCATAAATAAAATTATTCCTTTTTTTAAATAAACTTTTAATCAAAATGTGTGTCTCAGTGTTTTCTTCTTCAGCAGTTTGACAGAAACAAAGCCTAAATCTGAAATTGTGTCAATGTGTTATTTGTCAACTCTGTCCCATAAGTTTTGCTTGTGATTTGAACTCTCATAAAAAAAGCACGGAAAGGGACAACTTTCCCAACTTTGATTAAATATGTTTTCAATTAAATTGTAAAAAATCTTTTTCTTGTTTTTTGAAAGTTTTGTCATTATTATTTAAGACGGACATTATATACTAGAATAGCCAACTGACTATCATTTGAAAAAGTGTTTCTTATTTAAACCTTTCCCACTTGCATACGTAATTGCAGCCGACGACTTTTGAAAACATTGATGCAGAAGAAGAAATTGCTCATAACAAGCTTTCTCCTTTTGCAACAATGTTTTCAACTATATTCAATGATTACACTTCCAATAAATGTGATTTTCTGTATCTTTGCTCAGATTTTTTTTAATTCGTCTGCTGCAGAGTTTTTATATTGTGGGGTGGGTTGTGATTTGTTAAAGGGCAAGCAGGATTGGGAATTGAGTGTTGCACTTATCCTAATGAAACACTCGCCTGCCTGTGCATGTTTTAGCTTAACTTAACTTGTTAATGTTCTTTCCATCATCAACTTAGTCATCTGTTAGTAATCAACTCTATGAACGAAATAATCGCGTCAAAATCTTGAATCGCGTCAAAATCATAACGAACAAACTGTCAAAATCTAATTTTGACCTGTGTAATACAAATTTAGAATAAAAGGATGAATCAGTTATGTTGTAACAACCAATATCCGCGGGTCATTTACCTGATTTTGGCCAAAAGAAATGATCGATTTCTTGCAAGATTTATTCGTTATTCGTTCTGCCTATTATAATAAAAGTATTCTAAACGCTTTATAAACAAGTGATTTAAAGCGCTCAAATCATTTGATGAAATTTGTTTCTTTAGACGCGGACCTTGTCGAAAGCACCTATCCAAAATGCAAAATCATCGTTAATCGTTGTCGAAGGAATAGATGGACTGAGAGAAAGAGAAAGAAAAGGCTTAGCAATGCATACTATCTTTATGAATAAGGACATGAACGAATATGTATGGACTAGCGCCTATAATTGTACTAGCCGATCCTTCATTCCACTCGCTTATGCTAGCGGGCGAGTGGATGTTTACATCTCTGCCTAGAGGGAAAAAAGGGTTACAATTTACAAAGGGTAATTGCGCGGTGCAGTGCTATATTGGCGTAGTGATATCTAAATAATTGTGTACACTTTAAATATGATATTTACACTTACAAGACTTGTTATTTTCTATTATAAGCTTGAATAATCGGATATTTTTTCGTTACTCTATGTTTGCTTTTGTGAGCATTCGTAAATTAGTCAAACCAAAAATTGCACTTAATTGTTGGTGGTGAAGGGCATATACATCACGTGACTTCAAACTCACTATGACTATGGCAGCCTCTGCGCATGCGCAAGTCTACCAAATATATATAATAATATTTGATATACATCGATTATAAGTGAATGGGTACTTTTATTTTGTTCTTTGTCTATATGATATTGGCGGGAGCCGGACAAAAGATCCCATGCTATTTTTGGCAGGGTGGACAAAAGCTCCCACATCATTTTTACAGTGTGGACAAAAGATCCCATGTTATTTTAACAGGGTGGACAAAAGCTCCCGCATCATTTTGGCAGGGTGGACAAAAGATCCCACTTATAATATATATCAGTCAGTAATAAAGAGATTGAAATGAATAAACTATATGAATATATAATTCCTATCCATTGAGCATATTAAGATAAGAAATTGTTTATTAAAGATAAAGATATTATGGATGTGAATTTCAAGGTAAACAGCCAATTAATGTAGAGGGTCAAAGTTATCACCTGCTATTTTAAATTAAAGGCAATCAAAATCTAAATTGTGTTGTTAATTGAACTCTTTACATAAACTGTGAAAAATAAAACATTGAGCATATTATTGGTGTGAACTTTATAAATAGCTGTACTAATGACAGTGACCAGACTGAATGGCGGATATTTGCCACCGCGGTCATTCTCCCCCTCGCCAATAAGTGCATAGGCGGTCATTTTCCCCCGCATCTTTTTTACTTGGCGGACATTCTCCCCCTCACCAGTTTTTACATGGCGGACATTATCCACTGCACAAACGGACATTCTCCACCGCACAAAGGGACTTTCTCCCCTTCAACACAGTTTGCCTATACATATATTTTATTAATTGAACAATTATCGGATTTCCATTAAAAATATTTAATCCGCAATTGTTTTATGTTTAACAGTTTACCTTTTAATCCCCACTTAACAGTTTGCCTATAATTACTGACGGTCTTTAACCAATTAAATACATTAATTTCATTGATGTATGGACTTAAAACAGATAGAGAATGTCAACTTGAAATGCAAACTGTTAATGAAGAATCATATATTAACATGGTCACGTATCTTTCAATCCAATACTATAATTGCAATGATGGAGTTCATAGCAAACACTCGTGGAGGTAAAAAACTATGTTATGCAGGCCACTCTTACACATTAAAAGCAAAATCTAAAACGACCCAGAGATGGGAATGTGCACAAAGACGAGGAAAAGACTGCCGAGGCGTTCTTGCAACAGACCTTGACGTAAGTATCGCATCTATACCAATACCAATTCCTACCGACTACATGAAAAACCTTATATACGACAACCATTCCTCTGACAAACGTGTACTAGTGTTTGCATCTGAAGATGGTTTAAGCCTACTAGGTTCTACAGACACTTGGTTCATGGACGGCACATTTTCGACAGCGCCGTCACAGTTTCAGCAGATATTTTGTATACGTGCTGCCATTGGAAATACCCACGTGTCCGTCGCATACGCTCTATTACCTTCTAAAACCCAACATATATATATGAAGAATGCCTGACCGCCATACTAGATGCGTGCCTACAAAGAGACATACGTCCATCTCCCAACACAGTAGTCACTGACTACGAAATAGCTATCCACAACGCTGTGAAGGCAGCTATATCCACCAATATACATATACAGGTAATTCTAAAATTATATTATGATGTGTTATGATCGTATTTGTTTTATGATGTTAATCTTTGAACAATGTCGTCTACATAAGGAATTGAGTATGTGTCTTTGAGTCGTTCAGAGGTTGTTTGATGCTGTACGCACCCAGCGTACCGAACATACTGTAGTTTATCAATTTGTTTAATATCAAAATGTTATTGATAGCATTTTTCTAACATTTCAGGGCTGTTTCTACCACCTTACTCAGTCCACATGGCGTCGAATCCAAGCCGATGGGCTTCAGCAACTGTACAAAGACGACGAAGAAACCCGTCACTTCTTTGGTATGCTCGATGGTTTGGCCTTCCTTCCAGTCACTGATGTTAAATTAGGAATGGTATTCCTACGCGAGATCGCCAGAGACGACTTATTGACTGTAGTAGATTACTTTGACACAACTTATGTGAATGGGGCCTTCAGGTAATGTGGTAAACTTTATCTGCTTTGATTATGTTAACACAATATATGTGTCACTGTAAAAATGACTCTTCCAAAATGTATCTGTTTGTGAGATATAACTGATCCTCCTTTGAAAGTGTAAACGTCTTTTTTCTACTGTATAGGTGATGTTATCAATGTAACATATTATGTCTCCACTGTAAAAATGACTCTTCCAAAATGTATCTGTTGTGAGATATAACTGATCCTCCTTTGAATGCGTAAACGTTTTTTTCTACTGTATAGGTGATGTTATCAATGAAACATATGTCTCCACTGTAAAAATGACTCTTCCAAAAAATGTATCTGTTGTGAGATATAACTGATCCTCCTTTGAATGCGTAAACGTTTTCTACTGTATATGTGATGTTCTTATTTGTTATATCTCACAACAGATACATTTTTTGGAAGAGTCATTTTTACAGTGGAGACATATGTTTCATTGATAACATCACATATACAGTAGAAAAAAGACGTTTACACTTTCAAGGGGGAAAATGACCGCGGTGGCAAATGACCGGTTACCGACCAGACTGTGTGTTGATTGAATATGTCTGCATCAGGGTCTTTCAAATAGTATTTGAAAGACCCTGTCTGCATGAACTACTTTGAAAGCTGTTTTGTTTGTAAATACCTGTATATCCACTTTTCATTGTTTTATTATCATGATGTGCTAAATTTTCAACACTAGTAGTTACCATATGCTATATTTTGTTTGCTATATATTTACTCATACTTTTTTATTAACAGGGAGTAAATTTGACTTTATTAATCTTTTCTTTTTTTTCTGGTTTATTTGTCTATGAAATCATTTAATAAGAAGAAAATATACTCAACACCTTTACTGTCTGTCACCTTAAGACAAAAACCAGGATGGCTCATCAATATGGGATCTTTTGTCCATCCTGTCAAAATGGTGTGGGAACTTTTGTCCACCCTGTTAAAATAACATGGGATCTTTTGTCCACCCTATTACAATGATATGGGACCTTCTGTCAAAAATAGCATGGGAGCTTTTGTCCATGTGATCTGTTGTCCTGTATTCGATATTGACAACGTTTATTTAACCTAAAAAAAGACCATTTAAATCATATTTTTCTCGAAAAATGAATGCCACATATTAAAGATAGATCATTATATTTTGTGGAGCCGTTTGCACCTAAGCGATGAATTAATTAATTAAAGAGTCATAGCGCGTTAAAGTTACAGCTACTCTTTATTTCCATATGGTAAATTATACCTGATAGCAATTGCCGGTGAAATAATTCTTCCACATGTGGAGGTCCGACTGTTCCGGTATAGACAGAGTTCCGGCTGGTATATACAGTCGAAGTTGTCGGAGTTCCGGCTGTTCCGGATGGTTAATACAGCCAGCTGTTCCGACTGGTTAATACAGCCGACGTAGTGGAGTTCGACTGTTTCGGCTGGTAAATACAGTCAGTGTTGACGGAGGTCCAGCTGTTCCGGCTGGTTTATACAGCCGGAGAAGCCTGAGTTCTGGCTGGTTAATACAGCCGGAGTAGCCGGAATGATGATATTCGACTGGTAAGTACAGTCGAAGTAATAGGAAATACAGATTATCCGGCCGGTTTATACAGCCGGAGTAGCCGGAACTCCGGCTGTTCCGGCTGGTTGATACAGCCGGAGTAGCCGGAGTTCCGGCTATTCCGGCTACTCCGGCTAACTTCACGCACATCATTTGTTTATGTATATTCACAGCGAAGAAATAATATTTTCGGGTTCCTATTTTAGGTCTTACATAGGAAAATTTTGAAGGCAGATTTTGTTAATATTGTTTATCATTTATTTGAAAGCTTTATCAAATTGATGTTGACAGTGAAAGTACAGATTATACTGATTTGGAATATTGTCTTGCCACCGTCTACCACTAGAATAAGCAAACAGACGTGTTAATAAATGACAATGTTCAATTATTCTACGTCAATTTAAACCATTTCGTATTGTCGGGAAGACTTATATATCTTTAAACGGTGTGCAACTTTTTTTCAAATTGATAATGAATGCAAAACAAAGGTGTTATGACTAAGATTTCTCTGACTTTACCTATCAACTGCACTGCTTTTGAGAACGCCTCCTTTTTTTAAATTGGTCAAAGTGAGTGATTTCAATATTTTTTTGTCAATTTGAATTAATCCATCTTGTCAGGAAGACTTATATCTTTGAAACGGTGTACAATTTTTTTAAATTGATAATTCGAAACATAGGTGTTATGACTAAGATTTCTCCGATTTTACTTATCAACTGCACTGATTTTGAGAACGCCTCCTTTTTTTAAATTGGTCAAAGTGAGTGATTTCAATATTTTTTTGTCAATTTGAATTAATCCATCTTGTCAGGAAGACTTATATCTTTGAAACGGTGTACACTTTTTTTTAATTGATAATTCGAAACATAGGTGTTATGACTAAGATTTCTCCGATTTTACTTATCAACTGCACTGATTTTGAGAGCGCCTCCTTTTTTAAAATTGGTCAAAATGAGTGATTTCATTTTTTTATGTCAATTTGAATTAATCCGTCTTGTGTGGAAGACTTATATCTTTGACACGGTGTATAAATTTTCTAAATTGATAATGCGAAACAAAGGTGTTATGGCTAAGATTTCTCTGATTTTACTTATCAACTGCACTGGTTTTGAGAACGCCTCCTTTTTTTAAATTGGTCAAAATGAGTGATTTCAATTTGTTTTTGTCAATTTGAATTAATCCATCTTGTCAGGAAGACTTATATCTTTGAAACGGTGTACAATTTTTTTAAATTGATAATCCGAAACATAGGTGTTATGAGTAACTAAGATTTCTCTGATTTTACTTACAAACTGCACTGATTTTGAGAACGCCTCCTTTTTTTAAATTGGTCAAAATGAGTGATTTCAATTTTCTTTTGTCAATTTGAATTAATCCATCTTGTCACGAAGACTTATTTCTTCGAAACGGTGTACAATTTTTTTAAATTGATAATTCAAAACATAGGTGTTATGACTAAGATTTCTCTGGTTTTACTTATCAACTGCACTGGATTTGAGAACGCCTCCTTTTTTTAAATTGGTCAAAATGAGTGATTTCAATTTTTTTTTGTCAATTTGAATTAATCCATCTTGTCAGGAAGACTTATATCTTTGAAATGGTGTACAATTTTGTTTAATTGATAATTCGAAATATAGGTGTTATGACTAAGATTTCTCTGATTTTACTTATCAACTGCACTGATTTTGAGAGCGCCTCCTGTTTTAAAATTGGTGAAAAAGGATGATTTCAATTTTTTTTGTCAATTTGAATTAATCCGTCTTGTTAGGAGGACTTATATCTTTGTAACGGTGTGCAACTTTTTTAAAATTGATAAATCGAAACAAAGTTGTTATGACTAAGATTTCTCTGATTTTACTTATCAACTGCACTGATTTTGAGGACGCCTCCTTTTTTTTAAATTGGTCAAAATGAGTGATTTCAATTTGTTTTTGTCAATTTGAATTGATCCATCTTGTCAGGAAGACTTATATCTTTGAAACGCTCTACACCTTTTTTTAATTGATAATGCGAAACATAGGTGTTATGACTAAGATTTCTCTGATTTTACTTATCAACAGCAATATTTTTGAGAGCGCCTCCCTTTTTTAAATTGGTCAACAGGAGCGATTTCAAATATGTTTTGTCAATTAAAACATTTCATCTTGTCAGAAGATAAATATCTTTGAAACAGTGTATATTTTTTTAAAAATTAAAAATTGAAAGTATAATAATTCAAAAAAATATTGTGGCTACAGCACAATTTAAATAATTGACATAACTTGGTTTCCAGATGGTTACCAGATGTGACATGTATACAACTTAATTACAGGATGTGATGTTTGATTTGACATGTACACATTATTTTACCAAACCTGAAGTAACTTTCAACTAAACTTCAGTTCAGAGGAGTCCAAGTTTATTGCCTTTGATGTATACTTAAAACTGTTTTTTAAAAAACCCTTAACACTGTACCAATCAAACGTTTTGCATGAAACTGTTAGTTTTTCAAATGTAGTAGGCCTAATACACTCATTGGTGTTTTATAGTAATATATCAACTCACTGTTATTAAAGATATTTTGCAAATTTCTCTTTGAAGTAATTTAGTATTACATATATATGATTGAATTTTTTTTAAATTTAAATTAACCCTTTCCTACATATAGACGCGTCCTCTGCAGCTCTCCAGAATGTTTGACAGAGTAGCAACTATTGAAAACAAGTGACAAATGAGAGGTAGTTACAATTCCTCAGATGGAAGAAATGTATAGTTGTTTGATTTACTAATTAGGTAATAACTGAAAAAAGTTTGACAATCAATGGGCCCTTTATAAAGGAAATGTGTGAAAACATTTACTCTCTGTCACCTACTAATAAAACAATTTATGTCAAACAATCATGTAAATGTGTGAAAACACCTACTCGGTGACAACTTCTAATTAACAAAATTATGTCAAACAGGAAATGTAATTAAAGAAATACGTCCTCTGGATCAGGGACACTATATGACAGTGTCCCTGTCTGGATTGAAAAAAAAATACATCGTCATGTAAACCATACAATACTGGTTGTTTATTTATTAAACAAATCCAGGGACACTATATTACAGGGATATGAAACGCGTGCGGTTTCATCAGCCTTATCAGTAATATGTTGGCCTCGCTTCGTACAGGTATCGGCCATTTTGATTTACCCATTCCGATAGATAACGACCTTCACTTGCGTATGATAACGGTTACTTGCGTGTAAAAACGGCTGTTTTCGTTGATTTGCTAGCGCTCTTTACAGTAACCAGGGCACAAAATATAGACTCCCAGCATATTTATTTCATATATACCTGCCACGATTCTTCGAATTCTTGAAAAAGAGATAAGCGAATTTAAAAAAAATGCCGTTTTAGGGATTTATGACACTGCGTGTACCTCCCTGATATTTGAGAACGTCGAAAGAGAGATCTGTACTAATGGGTTAAAAAAAGCTGTCCAAATATGACCTTATAATTATCATATTTAAAGATAAATTTAGAGGTCTGCTTTGATATTCTCCGTTCCTTTTGTTTTTTTAAATGATTTCAATGCAAGCTGGTGATAATTAGATAAGCGCGTCATAAAAGACAACGTCGAAAAGATTGAATGTTTTGCTTTCGTCAGCTCTCAAGTTATGAATGTGACAAACAATGTATGATTATGTGCCAGTAAAAGTACTGACTGCTAATTACCCAGGTATTATTGAGCCAATTTATAACTATTACGTGTCTTATTTCTAAGCGGACGTTTACATATATTTGTATGTTTAAGACATTGTATGAATATCTGTTTGAAGATTGTGAGGTAATAAGAGCAAAATGCATATAAAGATCAGTCTGTATAGATATACTGAAGGTCAATGCTTTTCAGTCTCTAAACTTCATTTTTGCAATGTTTGTTAATTTCTAGTTGAAAAAGAAAATAATATATGCAAAGTGCAGGACATGATCTCTCAGACTATATATGGGCCACTCCATGAGAAAACCGGTGATAGTGACAACATTTTCGATTTTGGGATTTTTATATTTTCATATAGTCCAAATTGTCTAGTTTTGTTTGATATATATGTGGACTTCGTATGGCGAATATTGACGCCGTAATGGACATCAAAAGAAGACATGTGTTACTAATTATTGAAATGACGTCGACGTCATTTTCATATCTATGCTCGACACTCAAACAAAATTTACAGCAACGTTATTTTTACTTTTCTCAAAATGGCTTGCTTACGTTTTAAGCCTTTCAACGTATAACTTCACCTGTAAAGCAGTACTACTTCGAACGGTGGTGCATTTTAAAGCACAGCGTTTTGAACAAGATGTCAGGGTACATGTAGGAAATATTGTTGGAGTCTTATTTCCTTTGCTACACGAAAACTATTTCTACGCATCTAGTTGATTATGTGAATGCCACCGGGTGCATCGATTGCTTACAAACTTAGAAACAAACCAGGAAAATAAATTATATCGAAGGAAAATGAATTGCATGAATTCAGATTTGGCTTTGCTGATAGTATCCGTTTAACGAGATCTTATTTCCGATTTACTAAAACCTCTGTCGTTTGTGATTATATAGCGACCTCATAAAGGTCTGAGATCAGTGTACGAGTTCCTGTCGGTTCACTACCAATTCTCAATTGGCAATAGTCAAATTCAATCTTTAAATTATCTTGGTTGTTTGGATAATACTACGAAAGCTACTGTTTCAGTTGACAGAGCTAGAATCTCTGTCTGTGTTGTATAACTGAATGCATTGTTGAATGCCTTTTAACAAATAACAACACACTTGCATCACAATCGAAGGATTCCCTGTTATATAAGCGTTTAAAGCATTTTAACGAGTTATTGATATTTCAGTACAAAAGTGGCACACAGGTATGTGTAACTCATCAAAAGCGTAACTACTACAAATATTTCAAATCATTATTGGACATGGAAACATACCTAAGGATTGAAATGCATTATATATATCGACGAACATACATTTAAGGTCCCCTAACCACAGTTTAGCTATAGAAAGAGGAAACCATGACAATATTGAGAAAATGTTTAGAGTTTGTACTTATTGTTTAAATACAAATATTTACATTATTGAAGACGATTTACATTTTGTATTGATGTGTCCGTTATATGATAACTTAAGAAAGCGTCACTTTCCACACAATGGAAATAATAATTTACCAACAAAACATCTGTTAAATAGGATAATGCAATGTCAAAACAAAATTTTAATTCAAATCCTGGCTACATGTGTAGATATCTGACATTTGCATTTGAAGAGAGATTTATTTGAAAAATGCTTCTAATAACTGATATTTAAGAATACTTCAAATGAACAAATCATTTAATAGAACATATTAAATTGCATTAATTAGGATGAAATAGGTGCATATATATGACACTAATATAATTCATAAAGTATGCTACTTGGTAAATAACTATTTACATATCTACATTTATTGTCCGTATTAAGAATTGTTGTCAAATTTGTGTATATTGTGAGTTGCTCTGAAGCATTGATTTGTATGTAATTTATATGTATTGTGGGCCGGAGGCCTTATATTACAATACAATTATATTGTATTGTATTGTATTGTATTGTATTGTATTGTATTGTATTGTATTGTATTGTATTGTATTGTATTGTATAGGTTAATTGAATTTCACAAATGATGATATCTTTTTATAATTTTCTCTTATTTATATTCAGATATGCAACATTCTACTTTAATTTGTTTTAATCAAAACAACACTTGGTTCGTCAGTGGGGAACACATGGCAGTTGGGATAAATAGATAACAAGATGTTCAGGTTATTTTGGTCAAATCAAACATTCAGATCTGCAACAGTCTGCTTTAATGACAGCTGGAATAACTAGATAACGACAAAATCAATGCCAATTTGATTTATATTTCATATTTAAGTTGGCTTTTAACATTTCTTTCAAACTTACTCTCAGGAAGAATGTAAAACTGAACGGACAAGGGCGTTCCTGACCAGGCTGAACAAATGCATAAGCTTATCAGGATTTCATTAGTCGCAAATTCATGAAGATGATATTACCATATATATATAATTATATAGCATAACTCTACTTTAATGTCTTATGTTATGTACCATATATCATTTTGTTTGGATGCAGAACAGATAACAACTGCCAGGCCGATCTTTCATTATGTCGGCATCATGCAAATAGTATACACCACCGCTGCATGGCGGCATTACATTGTATTGAAAAGAAAACAAAAATACCCAATATATTTACAGACAGTCAGTTGCCTAAAAGGAATAATGGTTTTAATACTGCTAGGAATATTTCATAGTAATTATCTACATATTATCACCGAATAAACAGAAGAATTACGGCATATAGCTGTATAAACCTAATTTACATAAACCTAACAACTGATCAAGATCCCTCATCAAACTGCGTTTTCCCCATGGTTTAAAAAATATCTAGAATCATTGTTGCTTCTGGAGATCAGTAGACAACAACATGAACAGCGATTCCAAAATCCTTCTTGTTATCTTATACAAACCATTTTGATATAAGATCCATGATCTCAATCCATGTCAAAATCTAGATAGCCACTAAATTAGCATTATTGTATATTTAGGTATCACATGACATTTGTTTTCGAAAGATGACTATCGTCACTGGTTAAACTATCACTTCATATTCAAACGTAAACTTCTTGAAAGCGTTGGTGACTTATTAATTAAGATCAGACTGAGATACGCGGATTGGTCTAGATCTACACTGGTTAGATATGCCACTAACGTTGTTTTTCTATCTGGTCACATCATTGAAAATCGAAACTGAAAATGTGTTAAATTTGCTTTTAATGCATTGCACCGTATGTATTTTACCTTTATACATAATCCATGTACATGAATGTAAGTCTACGAACATTGAAACCAAATTGTTTACGGCTTTCAAGAATGAAACACGCATCAGAAACTGATTATATACACGATGTATCTTTTTTTAAAAATGCAGATTGATATAGTACATGCAGAATGAAACAAACATATTTCCAGGTCAGCCTCCTGCAAGTGCAACACCCGTTGGGGAAATATTTCATAGTCAATCTCTCTTACAAATCACGTAAGCCATAACGTAATATAGTTAAACTGAAGTTGGGTAGCTGTGTACCTAATAGATTGAGCTCGTTTCTACTGTCTAGGGTGTTTCGACAAGTGTATATTACGATCTATACCCGCACATACATCACACATGAGCCAGGTGTATACTGTTGGTCCGAAGTATAACCACGGGTTATATAACCTATACACCTAGATGCGGAATAAATTGTATGCAGATAAACTTTTTTCATAAAGTCTTGTATAACACCATTACAGCGTTAAACTATATTAAGTATTTATTTAAATTGAAAGGTGGTGGCAATAAACAGGAATTTCACATAATCAGAAACAGAAGAAAAGAAGAATGAACGTAAATGCATATACATGTTTAAATTTCAAATCTATCTCAGAAACATATTTAACTCTAAAGCATAAATGGATCATTTAAAGAGGGAATTCACAGATCACGAAAAACTAAATAGCTAAAATAAATATTGATATACATAATTATATATTATCTGTTTACTAATCTTACACGCTCGTGTTTATTGGACGTTTTGAAAAATTAATACATTCCAATAAATTGTGCAGATTAACCAGCTTTTAACAATATGTCGCTCTACATTTCATCTGCCGATGAACATGATGTGTTAATAAACCAAATACAACTCTGGGTATACATGTGAGTTTACTTCCGCGTAAACACACAAATGACGTCAATCTTTAAATGATGATTACGTCATTTCTTATGCGATGTCACTATCACCGGTTTTCTGATGGAGCGGCCCATATATATATGATGGTTGATCAGACAAAATACGAAACTAGTCATTAGAAGTAATTTCTACTTTTGCTGCAATAGTTTCAAAAAAGTTGTCTGCTTAAGAGATATCAGAAAGCGTCTGTATTATGGAAAGGTTCAACTCTTAAGCAGACTCTTTCAACCTTTTGTTTTATTATATATTTTGACATTGTATGGATATCTGGAGCGAAATGCAGATAAAAATCAGTATGTATAGGTATACAGGCTGATGTTGGCATTTATTATATCAATATAATGCTATTTTACTTAATAAATGTCTTAAATATATATATATATATATATATATATATATATATATATTAATGAAGTTTGACCAGGGGAAATAGTGGTTTGGACAAAAGATTCAAATTTGTGTAAAATAATTTATTCTTTTATCAAGAAGTCTTAGTCAAGTGGTATTTTTATCTTTTCAAAATAAAAACAATAACTGGTTATTAAAAAATCGTTTGATGGAAAAACAGATTGTTATTGAAAACATGAGATTATCTCTTGATTGAGGTGGCCCAAAACAATAAAATATATGCAATTCTAAAGAGGTCTATAATATCACACTGACCAGATGGCAGGGTGACTTATGTTATGTAACATTATGCAATCATTTCCTGTCGTGTTCCATATGTGTTGGTTACATACTAATTAATTGGTTTTATAACCCTTTCATTGTTCATACAGGGAAATGGGCTAATTGGTAATTAAACTCTTATTAATAACAACATTCAAACATCTGCTGCAGACAAATTCGAATTCATACTTGGCCATTCATTTTGCAAATATATCTAAGATTGTAAATGTAATTATGATTTAATAAAAAAGGGCAAACCATTTTTTTAAAGGAAAAATGCTCAAGAATCTTGACAATCAATTTGGATGCAGCAGACGACTTTTGAAAACAGTACAACAAAAGGAGAAATTGTTCATAATGGCTCCTTTTGTCACAATGCTTTTAACTTTATTCAACACTTGTTCTTTAATATTTTGTCTATGATGTTCTAGGTCGTCTACTGTAGATTTGTTTTATGTGAGAAAGGGTTAACTTTCACTTTTTGATTCATATACCAATATTTTAATACATGTTACGTATATACATTCATTCATGTACATGTACCAATGTTTTAATATTATACTGTATATCATATAATTATTGATTTCCTAGGTTTCTTTGCTAAAGGAGTGCATTTATTTTTCGTTTTCTTAGGCCTCCTGCCAATTCGTCCCCTTCTGCTGCCATGAAGTTTGCCCATTCTGAAATAAATTAACATTGAATAATGATTATACACTTTGCCTTCATTGTTAAAACAGGGATATATTTCATTGATTAAAAACTTAATATCATGAATTAATTGTTGGAAAGTTACACACAAATCTAAATATAGTGTCCCTGACAAATCATACAGCAACTTACCTTGATGAGCTACATTGCTGCTTGCAATATCGCTGAATTGCCGAGTATAAGGGTAATCAAACACAGAAGTTGCTCTGGTGTGCCTGCACACCATATCTTCTTCATCTATTATCATCTTACACAAGTAAGCAGGATTAAATAGTCGCAGGTGGGAAGTTGGCTTTTTTTATCAGAGACATATAATAATAATATGCTTTATTTCGGAAATAAAACATACATACATGTTTAAAGCAACATACAGTTTAACACATATAAGCACACACATATATGTGTGCTCGTCTTCCATCATTAATTATATTATTTGATAACGGTCCCTAAACATAAAAGTGAACATTAGATCTTACTATGTTTACGAGTAATGGTGTAATTGTTCTCGTATTCCATTATTAAACTACCAAAGATAAATATTGACGGGATAACAGACATATAACTAGAATTTTATATGGGGACAAATAAGACTTCGCTTAGAACTGTATACAACCTACGAAGTAAAACAAGGTATTCCGAGTGAAAAATCGGGATCGTCAGACGCTTTTCATTTTACATAAAGCGCTTTCAATACACGGATAATATTACGCAATATTATCGATTTTTTTTTTGTCTATACCCGTTCATTGAATCGTGATTTCGCTTGAAAATCCAGTGTCGCTTATCTCTGTGTTTATATGTCTCTGTTTGGAAGGGATTTATTTCTTGATTTACTTCAAATTGAAATTCAAATACATCTGTTGGGGAAAAAGAGAGTGTAAGTTCAGTTGAAAACATGAAATATATACGTAAACAATAGCTCATACCTTTACTTGGAAAATTGCCATTATTTGAAAAAGAAAACGGGAGTATCTGAATGGAATAACCTGAAATCGGATACCGATTTCTGATTCCAAAATCGAATATTCGAATAAGGAAAACGAATATTCGAATATCGTTTTCAATATTCGTTCCCATCCCTAATTAAATTATAGAGATTTTCTATTTTTTGACAAAACATTTCCAAAGGCGTCTGCTGCCGAATTGTCGTATGTGGGAAAGGGTTAAAAAGTATCATGGCAGATGAGTGAAGTGTGATAAACACAGGCTGTAACTGCTGACTGTATCTGCCATAAGCTGATTGTCAATCATAAGGCGTCTGCTGCCGAATTGTCGTATGAAGAAAAGGATTAAAACTTTCCAACATACCGGTACAACAAATATATGCAGCATATGACTTAGAATTCATCTGGAGACTAATCTAGAGAGTCTCTTCTTATATAAAATGTAAGTTTTAGAATAGCGTTGAAAACATTGTGGCAAGAGGAGAAATTGCTCATTACCAGTCGTCTACTGCAGAGGCACCAGAAAACGTTTAAATGAATCATCTCACTGTGACAGTTCTGTAGCGTACCAACAACATAATATGCTTTGGAGGTCAGATAAGGTTTTGACTTGTTTTCTCCTTTTGCTACAATGTTTTAAATCATTTTCAATTATTTTACTTTTATTTATAGATATTTTTTACATTTTGTAAAGATAATTTCAAAGTTGTCTGTTTCAGATTTGTTGTAAGTGGGAAAGGTTTAAGATCAATTAAAAGTCGCCTCTGATCTAGAGAGTAAATATTGTATTTTTTACAAACCTTGTGTTTTCTGTAATTTTCATAGTCTGGATCATCGGTTGGAAATTCATGTCTACAAAGTGGACACGTATTTACCTGAACAAACAATAATGGATTGATTTGTTATATGTCGACTTCAGATAAATTGTTTATGTATTTGCAGCTGCTGACTTTTGACAAAACATTTTGCAAAAGGAGAAATTGCTCATAATGAATAATTTCTTCTTTTGCCACAATGATTTCAACTATATTCAATAATAATACTTTCATTTATTTGAGATATATGTATCTTTTATTTTTGTCTTCATGTTTTCAGTCATCTGCTGCAAATTTGTTGTATGTGGATGATGGGTAAACACTTTTGTCTCTGATCTGTTCCCTGAATGTATCATAAGCATTTACAAAATGAGTTATTACAATTTGTAAAATCAAGGACTCTAATTTGTTGGATACCTTTTGAAATTCAATAGCTTAACATTTGAAGTTAAAGACTTGCGTGAGTTGAAATCATTTGGAAAGAAAAAGGTTGCTAAATATAGAACATTGAAAGTATGATTTGCAAGAAAGAACAATATCTGTAGAGTATTAAAACTAAGAGTTTTCAGAAAAAATGAAAATTACCATGTTTTCATACTACCTTTGGTTATCATGGCAACAGTAATCTTAACCCTTTCCCTCATACGACAATTCTGCAGCAGACGACCTTGAACGTATTTGTCAAAACCGTGATAGAAAATCTCCATAATTGAATGGATAACAAAAAGTGGAAAACATTGTGGCAAAAGGAGAAATTGCACGTTCTTGTGCAATTTCTTCTTTTGTCACTATGTTTTCAAAAAGCCGTCTGCTGCAGAGGCGTCAGAAAGCGTCTATATGAGGGAAAGGGTTAATGCCTATAGGGCATCAGACTAACCGTGATAAGAGGACTGTAATCTGTTAGTGATCCATGAAGTAATACCAACATTTTAAGTGTGTCCCCACATACAGATGCTTTCTGACAGCTCTGGAGCAGATGACTTTTGAAAACATTGTGGCAAATGAGATATTTGATAATCATGTTCTATTTCAACTTTTTTCAAAATATTATCAACTCTATTCACTTCCCATACATTCATTTGGAGAGATTTTCCATATTTGTGCCTATATGTTTTCAATCTCACCTGCTACAGATTTGTTGTATGCGGGAATGGCTTAATGTTGGGACATATTTTTAGGGACACCCTGTTTTACCTTCTGTAGCCAAGGTAATATACATTTGGTGTGGAATTTATGTGAGCATGGTAGGGTTTTCACTTCATCTTCTTTATCAAACAAACAGGACACTTTTTTCTCCAAGGCTTAAAGAAAAACAATAACAGTGGGCCATGATGTCACTGAAATGCTCACCAAGTCTTATCAACATAATGTTCACCCCATCATTGAGTGGCTATATTATCATTTTAACAAGGTCAAAAGCATGTACATTGTATTGGAAAAATGTCTAACCTTTTCCCACACACAACACATTTACAGCAGACGACTTAGAAAACATATGGGTACAAATGTAGAAAAACCTCTATATAAAAATGTATGAACTTAGAAAAAGAATGAAACATTGTAGCAAAAATGTAGAACAACCTCTATAAATGAAAGTATAACCATTGAAAAATAATGAAACATTGTGGCAAAAGGCGAAATTGCTCATCATGAGCAATTACTTCTTTTGCCGAATGTTTTTTCAAATGTCTTCGGCTGCAGAGGCGTCAGAAACTGTCTATATGTGGGAAGTGTTTAAGGAATCTGGTAGAGAGTCGTCAAAACGTCATTACTGTGGATTTCTTTTAAATTTGGGTCAGAGGTTTATGAGAAAATATACCAATGTAAGGCAAAAAAGCTACAGCTCCTGAATACCATGTTTGTTTACAAATCAACATAACCTGAAGGATTCTGAATGTCTCCAAAGGAACATTTCTGCAAATATGGTAGGTCCGACGTCGAGATCAAGAGCTCCCAGTCCCAGGTTTGATTCAATTGAGAGTGATTCCTTCCGATGATTGACAAAATGCCTTGTGACTAGTGTCATTAGTCTTCCACCAATGGGCTAAAAAAGTCTAGAATGTTGTGTATACTAAAGGTATTTGAAAATCAGGAATCACAATGATTAACCCGTTCCCTCTAAAGCAGACGGTTTTTTCAAAACATAGTGACAAAAGAATAAATTGCTCAAAAAGAGCAATTTCTCCTTTTGCCACAATGTTTTCCACTTTTAGTCATATATTATCCATTTAATTAAAGAGATTTTCTATTTGTTGGCAAAATATGTTTAAAGCCGCCTGCTGCAGAATTGTCGAAACGTCTTGTTACAGTATGCAACTTCAGCTGTTTGGAATTAATGTGTTATCGCTCATACAAACTAACTTAAATGCAAAAGACA
Source organism: Serripes groenlandicus (assembly GCA_031761405.1). Lineage (NCBI taxonomy): Eukaryota > Metazoa > Mollusca > Bivalvia > Cardiida > Cardiidae > Serripes > Serripes groenlandicus. Next base: position 87,266,292 of record JASEVX010000004.1, read on the forward strand.
ATATTGGAAACCACAGTACAATTATAGAAACAAATTGAGCAATTGCTACTATTTCAACCATGTTTTCAGCTCTGACTCAAATTGTTATTTTACACAACCTATTAAGTTTTCTTTAAAGCAGACGACTAGGGACGGATAGTTCAATGGCTGCATTAGAACAGCTAACGTATGGTCGATGAACTCTTTCAGCACCGAATTTATAAACTCGACTCTTCCTTGTTCAAAAACGAGCGACTCCGTTTTTCATGTAATATTATAATTTGAAAACACAAAAGCCAAACAATGCTGAATTCAAGTGAGACAACTAGTTACTAGCTGACTCGACTAAATATGTAGTGTTCGCAAAAAAAACAACATTATTGGCCTTTGACGCTGGAAGGGTTACACCCACAATTTCGTATGGACAGATCGAGTTTCGATACTGAATATACTGAGCTGCAGTATATACCTTTCATATTATAAGTACACAGATGACGTCTGTTCTTCAGAGAGTCGGGATTAGTTTACTTATTTCGCACACAGTCAGTTAACAGTATATAGATTGCGTTGAACATTCAAGTGTCTTTATCAAGTGTGCATATTCTTGGAATATAGAGACAGTGTGTAATAAGTCATATATACAAGGGTTGTTCTTGAAGTCCCCGGACTTATAGTCTTATATATCGTCGTAACGTATTGCATTGCGAACAGTCAAAATATAAAATCGCATTCCGTGTGCAGAAACCTGGACTGCGCCCGATACACGGGAAAGATAAAAAGAAATATACGAAGTGACACTTTTGTTGTATTTCATCTCGTCTTGAAAAAGTATACAATCGAGTTAGTAGAGACAGACATATTTAAAAACGGGGAATTAAATATATAGAAGGTATGGAGCGCCAAATCTACATAAACTCAAATACTTGAAGAGCTCTTCAAATATTTAGAGAGCTCTCCAATTCAATTGAAGAGAGCTCCAATTGAATTAGTGATAGCATCAATTCAATAATTGCTCTCCCCAAATCATTTGGGGAGGTCTCCAATTCAATTGAAGATATCTCCATATCAACTTAATTGAAGATATCTTCAAATCAATTAGAGATATCTCCAAATCAATTGGAGACGTACGTCTTCAATTCAATTAGAGATATATACAAATTAATTGGAGACCTCTCCAATTCAATTGGAGATATATCCAAATCAATTATGGATATGTATAAATATGTTAGAAGTGGAGATATCTCCAATTGATTTGTTGCTCTCACTAATTGAATTAGAGCTCTCTCCAATTGATTTGAAGAGCTCTCTAATTCAGCTAGTGGGATCAACACATTAATTGTTGCTAGCAATAATTTTATAGTGATATAAACAAATAATAAGAGAGCACTTCAAATTAATAAGAGAGCTCTCCAAATCAATTAGAGTGCTCTACAATTGATTTGAAGACCTCTCTTATTATATGAAGAGCTCTCTAAATATTTGAAAAGCTCTTCAAATATTTGAGTTTATGTAGATTGCTCGTTCCAGAAGGTACTTACATATTTAGGGACGGGGACTTGACTATTAAAAGGTACTATAGAAAGGACAACCCCACGTCAAAAAAACATTTTGGTGTCAGCGTAATGTATTGATCCAGATCAGCCTACACAGTCCGCGCAGGCTAATCCGGGCCGACATATTCCGTCTCGGGGGATAGAGGTATATGGATGAGTTGATGTACGTCAATTGTGTTGTTGTTGTTATACAGGTATTGTTTTAGACGGCTGGTAAATGAGTTCGTGAAACCGACGTGGACTGTAAACATGCTACGTAAACTCTACCAAATATTATTTGTGCTTTGTGTGTTGTTGATAATGACTGGCTTTTATATCGTATCGATAAAGAGTTCGCCCGTAGACTCACAGAAAACTATATTCGGCGTAACGGTTCAAAACAATGAAAACCGAAAACAGCTGATCCACCATACTGCTAACGTGACGTTAGTTACGTCTGCTTCTGCGGTTTTCCAAATTCCAATTGGACCTTTGTCAATGATAGAGCAGATTGAAAGTCGACATGAGGCCTTTGATGGGTTAATCAGTGTTATAAACGTGGACAAACCGCTCTGTAGACCCATTGGAACCCCCATTAATGGAGTCGAAGACTTACTCTGTATGGTAGGTTAAGCTTATCATAGAGAGAGAGAGAGAGAGAGAGAGAGAGAGAGAGAGAGAGAGAGAGAGAGAGAGAGAGAGAGAGAGAGAGAGAGAGAGAGAGAGAGAGAGAGAGAGAGAGAGAGAGAGAGAGAGAGAGAGAGAGAGAGAGAGAGAGAGAGAGAGAGAGAGAGAGAGAGAGAGAGGGGGGGAGAGAGAGAGAAAGAGAGAAAGAGAGAGAGAGAGAGAGAGAGAGAGAGAGAGAGATGAGAGAGAGAGAGAGAGAGAGAGAGAGAGCGCGACACGGTACAATTTGCCGGTTCGTTTCAGTCATGCTGGTAAAAAGTCTCAATACATGAGCCGTCCCGCGAGAAGACCAACAGCATGCCGCGCAGGCTAACCCGGACAGACACTTTTCGCCTCCTGTGGATTTTCTGATCTGGGTCGATACAGTACGCAGAGGCCACAATGTTGGTTTCATCTTGCATTGTTATGCGAAGTCAAAATCGAAAATCGCATTCCGAGTACTGAAACCTGGACTAGCTGGTAAAAAACAAAACAAAACCCCACCAGAATCAAGAAAAAACTAATTCCGTCCTTGAAACTCGGGGTTAGATGACAAAATAGTAGTATGTGCAGCGGTTTGTGTATAAACAAAGATGATGTAATCGGTGGCCATCTTGGATGACCTAGTTACCATTTATAGTAACTCATTTGCATATAAGAAAAAATGTTATATGGTGGGCCATTTTGGTTTTAATATGACATCAGGGTTTATTTTTCGAATCTATTTTAGGGAATTTAATCGGAGGCCATTTTGGATGACCTAGTTTCTAGGAGGCAAATTTGAATACCTTGTTTCTATTTGTTTATCACGACAGTAATGAGTCGTTGTAAAAGTATACAGAGGTGACGTGAATACTCGGTCTGAGATCTACTCGCGGAAATTAAGGGTCACTTCCTTTCAATCTCAGAAAGATTAGACTCAAATCAGTACAATTAACTCACGTCCTATCTCCGTGTCACTGGTTGCACTGACCTTATTAAGCTATAAGATTCCACTTGAGGATCCTAAACCCTTTAAGCAACCTTATCGGAAAATACCTCCTGGTATGTACGAGGAGGTTCGTCAACATATAAAGGAGATGCTTGATGCTGGGGTCATCAGAGCGTCCGAAAGTCCGTGGTCAAGCAATGTCGTACTTGTACGAAAGAAAGATGGAAGTCCTAGATTCTGTATTGACTGGCGCTTGTTAAATGCCAAGACCAGAAAAGATGCGTACATGCTCCCTAGGTTCGATGACCTAGTGGATTCTCTGGTGGGTTCCAACATGTTTAGTAAATTAGATCTCCGTTCAGGCTACTGGAATGTTGAGATGGAGGAGGAAGATAAACCCAAAAACGGCTTTTAGTGTTGGTAACCTTGGTTTTTGGGAGTGGATCCGCATGGGATTTGGGTTAACCAATGCCCCAGCAACGTTCCAGAGACTAACTGAACGTTGTATGGGTGATCTTCATCTCAAAGAATGCTTAGTCTTCTTAGATGACATTCTCATCTTCTCTAAAACATTTGATGAGCATATCAGACGGCTTGAGGCAGTTTTTGCCAAACTTGCTCGGCATGGTCTCAAGCTCAAGCCATCAAAATGTGAACTCTTTATGCCTTCTGTCACCTATCTTGGACATGTTATCTCAGAACAAGGCATTCATACTGATCCTGAGAAGGTTTCAGCAATCAAGACATGGCCAGTCCCCAAAAAGGTTAAGGAAATGCGCCAATTTCTTGGCTTTGCTGGGTACTATAGGAAATTCATTCCTCACTATGCCACCATAGCTGAACCTCTGAATGCTTTGCTCAAAGGACACTGTACACATGGTAAACCCTCTTCTTCAAAGAAACAGAAGTCCAAAAGTTCTGCTGTTTGGACTTGGGGTAATTCTGAGCAATTCGCGTTTGAGACTATTATCAAACAGCTCACCTCTGCTCCTATTCATGCTTTTGCAGACTACTCTTTACTCAAGTAGAATCTTATGCTTAATAAGGTCAGTGCAACCAATATCGGTTGGCCCTTTGGAAAACACATGTTTCCAATTACCAAGAACTTCATGAACCCGAAGCAGTTGTTTGGATGTGAGACTGTCAGTATTAATTTTCACACCTAAATCTTCAGCAGGAGAAGATTTCTGACTTTGGATGTCTGGCAATTCTGAAGCCAAATCGTCAACAATAGTGACTTCTGAAAGTTTGCAAATCTGTGCTTTAGGAAATATTTCGCTCCATACAGGACATCGACTGCGTCGTCAAAACGTGGTAACATATACGCATCCTTCCTTGTCCTACTGTTTAATTTTCTGTGGTCAATGCAGAAACGGAGCGAGTTATCTTTCTTGCGGACTAGAACAACATTGGAAGAGTAGGGACTATCAGACTCGCGAATAGCACCACAATCTAACATTTCCCGCAAGTGTTGTCTGACCTCCTCGTACATTGCTGGGGGAATTTTCCGATAGGGGTCCTTAAAAGGGATATCATCGTCAAGTACGATTTTATGCTTGACTAAATCAGTCCGTCCGATATCGGTGGTACCTGTTGAAAAAACATGTTTCCATTTACCAATGACTGTCTTCAAACGAAGGAGTTGTTCGGGTGAAAGGTTGTCACTCTCTATAGACACACCAATTTCGTCCGCAACTTTTGATAGATTATCAGACTGGCTTCCCTTACCATCCGACTTTAAACATGAAGTCAGGTTATCAACCACATTTACTTCATTTAAATGACAAATAAGAGACTTAGGACGAATATGAATTGGTTTCGCAGTCATATTACATATGTGCACAGTCACCTTAACACAATCTCCTGTTGCTGGTAGTTTGACAACATGTGGTTTCACAATGAAACCAGTAGTCGAATCAATACAGTTTTCGGTTACAACGGACCCATCAAAATCCCAGAAAACTGACTGGAAGTCCCATGTAGGTCCTCTTGTTCATGCCTATAATGCAACTAAGAACGAGGCTACAGGCTATTCGCCACACTATCTACTTTTCGGATGGCATCCCCGTCTTTCGGTAGACGCATTCTTAGGAATCACGCCTGACGAAAGTAATAGCGTCAGCAAAAGCGAAGCTGAGCCGAAAGGAACCAGCAGGGAAAGCTTTTCCGTTCCGGTGCCCAAATCTGATACGGATTCGGATTCCGACTCATCATCACATTCTGACAACAGTGATCGGTACATTATACCACAGAGACGTACAGTAGCACAGACTCGGGCTCGCGACCCGACGACTGAGCATCACTCTCCAGCTGGCGACATGGCCCCTGTAAATCATTGTCATACGGAAAATGATCAGTCATATTTTACCCCTATTCCTGAAAGACTTTTTGTACCTGTGGCCGAACCGGTCCGCAGATCCACAAGATCTAGTAAGCCCCCTGACAGATACGGAGAATGGGCTTGTTCCCAAAACGTTTATTTTGTTTAGAATGTTTTTTAACTAGATTTAGTAAGTTGTAGTTTTGTAAATCAAATTTGTCATGTTTAGTAAATAGCTTTTGTAATTCATGTATTTCATGTGAAGTAGTCATTGTAATTCATGTATAACATTTTAACTAATAATAATTATGTCTTTGTAGAAATGTCGGGAGCCATTTTACTTTGCAGGGGAGTATGTAACCAAGGTACATGTAGAGAGTATTTTTCCTACATGTACACTGCTCATGCATAATTAGCTGGGCTTGTGTGATTACAATGAGAATCAGTGAATGTTAGTGAGCAGATATCACCTAACATAACCCAGCATGCACCGATAAGGTCCCAATAAGGGACCGTGACAGCACTGCTTGGTCAGTCTGATAGCGCTTGCAGTGCGATTTATGACATCCTTGGCACTGGAATTTCGAATTCGGGGACGAATTTCCAGTTAACCAGGGGTGTATGTCACGGTCTGAACTTGTACACAGTTGGAGAGAATTCATGTAAGCGGCCCGGTTAGCTCAGTCGGTAGAGTACTTGCCCTGAAAGCAAGAGGTCCCGGGTTCGAGCCCCGGACTGGCTGCATGTTTTTCTCTCCTTGTGACAGCACTGCTTGGTCAGTCTAATAGCGCTTGCAGTGCGATTTATGACATCCTTGGCACTGGAATTCCGAAATTCGAGGACGAATTTCCAGTTAACCAGGGGTGTATGTCACGGTCTGAACTTGTACACAGTTGGAGGGACTTCATGTAAGCGGCCCGGTTAGCTCAGTCGGTAGAGTACTTGCCCTGAAAGCGAGAGGTCCCGGGTTCGAGCCCCGGACTGGCTGCATGATTTTCTCTCCTTGTGACATACAAATGTCAGTTTTCACGTGATCATCTATTGTTAGTGTAGTATTTCCCAATCACATTACTGCGCATGCTCAATGACCAATCATATTGTTCTACTAAACATTTCACAACATTTCATAAGCCATCGCTAAGCTAAGCTACTTTTATAACCCGGATTTTGTCATGTACAAACCGGATTTCCATCAATAACGGATCTGATTTTATCATATCCTGTATCAGGATATAGCCAGTCAACATATTGAAACATTTATCGTTATCATCTATTTTTAGTGTGATATTTCACAATCACATTACTGCGCATGCTCAATGACCAATCATATTGTTCTATTAAACATTTCACAACATTTCATCAGCCATACCTTACTCGCTAAGCTAAGCTACTTTTATAACCTGGATTTTGTCATGTACGAACCGGATTTCCATCAATAACGGATCTAATTTATAATCCGGATTTGTCATGTACAAACCGGATTTCTATCAATAACGGATCTGATTTTATCATCTACATTTTATCATTGATCACCAATAACATTACTAAGATGAAGATCGTTGTATCTGAACACACACTGGATAAACATTTATATAATTATCATTTGTATGAAAATGCATCTGTTTTTATAAACAGAGATACTATGATACTATTGTATTCAAGAGTGTTTTAAAAGTAGGTCACGTAGTACTGATGTCAAAAACAAGAAATATGTGTTGATAAAAACATGGAATATTTCAGTTGGCTATGTCACAAATAGAAATACCACTGGGATAAAACTTGTGTTTTAAAAAACACTAATAGGGGACCATAAGTGGTTACAGCATAACCAATAAGATAACGTGTAAAGACAAGTGTGTATATTATATACTGTATGCCCATAACAGCCAGTGCAACACGTATTATAACACATATTTATTTACAAATATATTAAGAATTTAATGCTATGATTTTAACTATAGACGCATTTTGATGATTCTGCAGCCGATGACTTTTGAAAAACGAGCAATTTCTCCTTTTATCACAATGTTATGAACTTTTTCCAGCAATTATACCTACAATTCTAGAGATTTTCCATATTTTTGAAAAGACAATTTCTGCTATTCTGCTGCAGATTTGATGTATATCGGAAAGGGTTAAGTCCATCCGACCGAACAATTAAGTCCAATGGAGGAAGACAAATGACGCCAGTCTCAATGACCGAGCCGAGATTCACACTTGAGACCTCTGGATTATATTTTTTCGATGGTCACTTACTAACATTCGCCAAGTTTCTGAACCATACAGTAACATAGATTTCACATTGCTGTTATATATAAGCTGTTTAATCCTTAGGGCTGGTTTGACTTCAAGATTGGCCTTCTTCCTTCCGGACTGAATTATTGGGGTAATACATATGGTTATGTAATAGAATCAAAGCACAAACTGTAGTGGCGATCGTATGGAAAATCCTGCAAAGTAACAAGCAGTATATCGGTGTAGGGCTTGCGATGACACTGGTGCGGGTAAATTTGAGAATGTATCAACCCTGCATCTTTTGACAATAAAATAATGTTAGTTTACCAGGATGTTGTCTTGGTGATTTTTTAATTACGTTCTGAAATTGGTCGTGATGTGTTCAAAATTAGGCCATTCCAAATTTATGAAAAATCTAGTTGGTTCTCGATAGACTACCGTTTTAGCTCATTAAAATGGCTATTTGTAATCTAAATTGTTCGGGTAATCACATGTTCATCACCAGGTCGCTGGGCCATATTAAGATAAAATATTTTGTACACTTTAGATATGACTAAATTATCAAGGAAGGAGAGAAAACAGTATCCATTAGTTTGGTGTTTGTTTCAATGATGTCCGATATTAAACAGGTCTGTTCAATTTAGTCCCTTCACATTGCATGATTGAGGGTTGTCAGAGACATATAAACACAGTATAGTTATATGTATCTGAGGTTGTTAAACCGCTTCGAAAAATGTGCAAAAACAAACACAAACATGCTCAAAAAGCACAATTTCACTATTTGCCAAACTGTTCAATTTATAAAAAATATAGGCATATATTATAATGCTCGATCTCCAAACTAAATTAGGCTACACTTTCAGCATTGATTGCTAATTGACTCTAAAACGTGCAGACGTGTATACATAACGTGTGTTCACACTGACATCGTGTGTCCTTTAAACCTTTGTAAACCAGTCTTATCATCTAGACGCTTTCATATATTTAAACAACAACAAAATAAAGCGTTTATAATATTGAGATAACCAGTCTCGCGCGCTATTTATAGAACCTTTTGGAATTTCCAGATTTGAGTATCATCAGAGTTATTTGCAAGGCAGATAGAACGCGCAATGATATTTAGTATCTGCCCAATCATGACGAAGATAATATTTACATATTTTAACTCTATGTAGGTAATGTCTCGATAAAACTCAAATATTAGTAACAATCCGGTACCAAAGTAGCACTGACACAATTAAGGTCCGTGAAGTTAGGTTGACGAGTGACGAATTGACGAGTGACGAACTGTGACATTTTTTCTAAAAACTTTATATTTTTCTTTAAGATAAGGTATCTGGACGCATTAAATGCAAATTAGGCCCTATTTCATGTTTCATGGCTATCAGTCAATCAGAAGAGCTTCGTCAATACGTCAATTTAGTTGACGAAATTGACGAAATATTTTTTTTTCTAAAAACTTTATTTCTTTCCTTTATATAAGTATTTGGACGTATTGAATGCAAATTAGACGCTATTTCATGTTTCATGGCTATCAGTCAATCAGAAGAGCTTCTTCAAGTTCGTCAATTCGTTAACTTGTCAATAAAGTTGACAAAATTGACGAAAAAAATATTTTTCTAAAAACTTTATTTCTTTCCTTTAGATAATGTATCTGGACGTATTTATGCAAATTAGGCCCTATTTCATGTTTCATGGCCATCAGTCGTTCAGAAGAGCTTCGTCAAGTTCGTCAACTTGTCAATAAAGTTTACGAAATTGACGAACAAAATATTTTTCTAAAAACTTTATTTCTTTCGTTTAGACCAGTATCTGGACGTATTAAATGCAAAGTAGGCCCTATTTCAAATATCATGGCGATCAGTCATTCAACAGAGCTTTGTCAAGTTCGTCAATTTAGTTGACGAAATTGACGAACAAAAATAATAATCTTAAACTTTATTTCTTTCCTTTAGATAAGTATCTGGACGTATTGAATGCAAGTTAGGCACTATTTCATGTGGCGATCAGTCAATCAGAAGAGCTTCTTCAAGTTCGTCAATTCGTCAACTTTATTGACGAAATTGACGAAAAATTAATTTTTCTGAAAATCTTTATTTCTGTCATTTAGATAATGTATCTGGACGTATTGAATGCAAATTATTTCAAATATAATTTCGTCTACACTGTACGGATGTGAGCTATGGCATTCTATGTCTTCTTTAGATATCCAGAACGTTGCAAACTTTGGTAATTATGTGGCCAAAAATCACAGCAATTGCACTGTAGAACACGTACAGATATGGTATTTAGTCTGCTAGGTCGGTACAACATACAATGTGGAATTGACAAACGCAAAACAACTTTCCTTCAAAAACTGTGTAAAATGCCTACGAATTGTCTAACTTAGCAGATTTTCACTTATCGTGTAAATTGGTTTAAAACAATTCAATGTACTCGACAAAATGTTTTATTTCCAATACTTTTAATTTATTGCAAAAATATGGTTTAACTGCATACATTGTATGCGCACTCGTATCTAACTACTGGCACATTCCCCGAGAAAAGGGAAAGGTTTTAGCGTCGTTAAACGGATGTTTGAATGCGAGCGTTAGGAAAGAATGAACCTCCACCATGGCTACGACCGTTTTGTGTCTGTTCACAAAAACAGCCTTCCATTTTTTGATATTTGCCAAAACGCGCAGAACTATGCATCATGCATAAAGTGCTATACAATTATTAGTTATTAAACACTTAAGGGAAACTGTCAGTCAGTGTGTGTAATGCCAAAATATTAAAACAAATATCCAGGGACACTTAATATCCGAATTTGCTCATTTCTCAATTGAACGGAATTTATATTTTTGAAAACATCAGTTTTTACTGTACTAATGATAGCTATAAACGTTGTTAAACTTCAGGGCTTCACTCAACAGCATGAGTGTATATGTGATAATTTCATGGACGCGCACCAGAATACATTTTCTAAATACAGAAAGCCATCAACTCGAACCTGTGTACGTATTCAACTGAAGAAGAGTGTGCTGTGATGTTTGTCAACGTTTATTTTGGTGCGTTTTATACGTTTACAAACATCAAGGCTCATTTACATATAAAATGTGCATTTGGGGACCGTCCACCAGTACGTGTGTACTTTAGGTAATTGCATGCGTTGACGCGCCACAGAAAAAACTTCCCCAATGCAGAAAGCTATTAGCAAGAACCTGTGTATGAAGAGATTCAACCGGAGAAGAATATGCTGTGATGTTTGTCAACGTATATTTCGTTGTGTTTTATTTCTTGAAAAATTATTTTTTTCGTCAATTTCGTCAACTTTATTGACAAGTTGACGAATTGACGAACTTGAAGAAGCTCTCCTGATTGACTTATCGCCATGAAACATGAAAAATAGGGCCTAATTAACATTCAATACGTCCAAATACTTATCTAAACGAAAGAAATAAAGTTTTTAGAAAAATATTTTTTTCGTCAATTTCGTCAACAAAATTGACGTGTTGACGAATTGAACTTGACAAAACTCTTCTGAATGACTGATGGCCATGAAATTTGATATAGGGCATAATTTGCATTCAATACGTCCAGATACTTATCTAAAGGAAAGAAATAAAGTTTTAAGAAAAATAATTTTTTCGTCAATTTCGTCAACTTTATTGACGTGTTGACGAATTGACGAACTTGACAAAACTCTTCTGAATGACTGATGGCCATGAACTTTGATATAGGGCATAAGTTGCATTCAATATGTCCAGATACTTATCTAAAGGAAAGAAATAAAGTTTTTAGAAAAATAATTTTTTCGTCAATTTCGTCAACTTTATTGACAAGTTAAAGAATTGACGAACTTGACGAAGCTCTTCTGAATGACTGATGGCCATGAAACATGGAACAGGGCCTAATTTGCATTAAATACGTCCAGGTACATTATCTAAAGGAAAGAAATAAGTTTTTAGAAACATATTTTGTTCGTCAACTTTATTGACAAGTTGACGAATTGACGAACTTGACGAAGCTCTTCTGAATGACTGATGGCCATGAAACATGAAATAGGGCATTAAATACGTCCAGATACATTATCTAAAGAAAAGAAATAAAGTTTTTAGAATTTATTTTTTTCGTCAATTTCGTCAACAAAATTGACGAATTGACGAAGCTCTTCTGATTGACTGATAGCCATGAAACATGAAATAGGGCCTAATTTGCATTCAATACGTCCAGATACTTATATAAAGGAAATAAATAAAGTTTTTAGAAAAAATGTCACAGTTCGTCACTCGTCAATTCGTCACTCGTCAACCTAACTTCACGGACCTAAAAAAATGTCACAGTTCGTCACTCGTCAATTCGTCACTCGTCAACCTAACTTCACGGACCTCAGATAGGATTTGCTGTATGTGAGAAAGGGTTGATATGCATTTCAAATTAATTTCCATAGATAAAATGAATAACAATCATGTATTCTCTTGTCTGAAATAAATGTATGTAACATCTTTTAAAATACAGAAGAGTTTTCACTTTGTGACCTGACCCAAACTTTATTCTGTCCACGGGTGAAAATCTTATCTGTGTACCGTTACTTTATGGCACCATGGGGAATGGTAATGATCATTTGATAAACACCGTGAAATTCAATTTACATGCCAGATCGATTCTTATCTGAGCAGAACGAGAAAACTCCCGATGAAGTCCTAAGACTGCTTAGCCTAAAACCTGTACGTAGTAGCAGCTTGACGTGAAAACAGCGATACATAGGATATATTTGAGGCATCTGCAGCAGACGACATTTGAAACAGGTAGACAAAAGAGAAATATTTTACATAATATAGACTAGGGAAAGGACACGAGAGTGATTCATGCCAGCGTATTAATATTCACCACTCTGTAAGCACCGAATATCATAAGAAGACTATCCCATGTTCAATATCGGACGATAGCATTTTTCATGTATCAAAAGTTTATACTATAATGTAAAAAACGGACTCTGGAAATGTTGAGTTAATTACGTTCTCCATATATTAGTTCACAGATTTAATTCAGAATGACAAAAACGGTATTTTAATGTTAAAGCGACTGAAATCCAGATGGCACGAAAAAAAAAAAAAAATCCAATTCGCCCTAAATGTTATTCTTTATGTTATCCAAGTAAAACCAGGGTAGAACATGTATCGTTTTTTATCAATAAAGTGAACTTGAATCGTTTTCAATTGTCCCGATGAAGGGTTTCCTATTTAAAAATACCACGGAATCCTTCAGACGGGCACCTTGCAACGATCACGTGATATAACTATATAACGGTTCACTTTGACAGGCGAGTACAGTTATACACAATTTACACGTTTGGCTGAGTCGAACGACAGTAATAATAGAGAGTTGTTTGTGATTGCATGAGCTGCTCGTAATTTTGCATAAAACCTTCATGGTATAAAAATGTTTCATTTAATGCGCATGCCTCCTTTCGGTCATGCGACGGCTCTTCAATTCACGTGACGACTTTTCAAGTCACGTGATGAATGAGATTAAAAGCATCGAAAGCTATTTATTAACTTACCCCGTTACTGACAGGGTAGAATTTGCGATGGAAAAGGTATCGAAAACAAGAAAATCTCACCGATTATAGGGGTATGTAATATGTCAGTTATCATATTTTAATGCCCCAAATACAAAAATAACACTTAGTTTCTTAAAATTGGATTTTTTTTGTTGGGTATCTGGAGTTCAGCCGCTTTAAGTAACATAATACACACCTTAGACACAACTGAATGTAATTATCTAGATGCGTTGAAGACGGGTTTTATACAGACGTGAATCCGTCGTTTTATTGGGTTTATTGTAACATCTTTAAAAATCTTCTTGTCAAAAAGTATTGGCCCGATTTAAAGATAATTTGGCACAAATGTTCTTTGGGGTACCTCTACCAAAATTGTTCGAATTAATCGGATACATTGAAAAACATGGCCGCCTGGGGCGGAGCTTGCTTTCCTTATATGTGCATTGTAACATCTTTAAAAATCTTCTTGTCAAAAAGTATTGGCCCGATTTAAAGATAATTTGGCACAAATGTTCTTTGGGGTACCTCTACCAAAATTGTTCGAATTAATCCGATACATTGAAAAACATGGCCGCCTGGGTCGGGGCTTGTTTTCCTTATATGTGCATTGTAAAATCTTTAAAAATCTTCTTGTCAAAAAGTACTGGCCTGATTTAAAGATAATTTAGCACAAATGTTCCTTGGAGGACCTTCTACCAAATTGTTCAAATTAATCCGATCCATTGAAAAACGTGGCCGCCAGGGGCGGGGCTTTTATTCCTTATATGTGCATTGTAACATCTTTAAAAATCTTCTTGTACAAAAGCACTGATTGATTTAAAAATTATTTGGCACAAATGTTCCTTTGGTGACCTTCTACCAAGGATGTTCAAATAAATCTCATCCGTTGAAAAACATGGCCGCCAGGTGGCCGAGCATGCTTTCCTCATATGTGCATTGTAAAACCTTTAAAAATCTTCTTGTCAAAAAGTACTGGCCGGATTTAAAGATAGTTTGGCACAAATGTTCATTGGAGGACCTTCTACCAAGGATGTTCAAATTAATCCGATCCATTGAAAATTTGGCCGCCAGGAGGGGGCTTGTTTTCCTTAGATGTGCATTGTAAAATCTTTAAAAATCTTCCTGTCAAAAAGCACCTGCCTTATTAAAAAAAATAGTTAGCACAAATGTTCCTTGGGTGAGCTTCTACCAAAGTTGTTCAAATAAATCCGATCCATTGAAAACATGTCCGCCAGGTTGCCGAGCTTGCTTTCCTTATATGTGCATTGTAACATCACCATCAAATTTCTTCTTAATCTGATCCATTGAAAAACATGGCCGCCAGGGTCGGTGCTTGTTTTCCTAATATGTGCATTGTAAACTATTTAAAAATCTTCTTGTCAAAAAGCACCTGCCTTATTAAAAAAATATTTGGCACAAATGTTCCTTGGGGGGCTTGTTTTCCTTATATGTATAGAGTATAAAACTTTGAAAACTAATGAAGTTCTATTAAATCAGGTGATCGATATAAGGCCGTCATGGCCCTCTTGTTGTTACAGATACGAACGTTTTGTATTAACAGTCTCTTCTAAATCCTATGTTCAAGTATTCTATCTCTTTTCAGACAGCTCCGAAGTTTTTGACATCCTACAAAAACCCATGTTGGAGACCGACTGTCAAACAGTTGAAATGTCTTCCATATTTCCAAATCATTGGCATGGACAAGTCGGGCTCCACGGATCTCTTCCATCGGATCGCCATGCACCCGGAAGTTGTACATAACACAGGGGTTCTGGGAAAGGAAACCATGTGGTGGTCATGGAAACGTTACGGTATGAACATGGAGACATTTCTATGATCGATTTGTATGCTCACACTTTCAGAATATCTTTAAGACGAATATGACCAATATTACATTTATTAAAAGATAATTTGACATAGGCCAAATGAAATGTCTCTGTCGCTAAACAAGTTTTTGATTTTCTTAATTAAGCCCACATTGTTTCATTCTTTCTTGAAAAGGAGATATGAGTATTGTTATCGCGTGACGGTAAAAGGATGATGTTCTTCGTAAGGCATTTGGAATCCCGAGTACCTTATCTCTGTGTAATATGTCTCTGTTATTAGTCGCTGGGCAGAAGCCCGCGACTTCTATTTTTAATAGGTTTTCGGAAATGACATGGGAGGGGGGATTATTATTAGAAAGAAACACATTTAGATGTTTTGAACATATTACAATTGTGTTTGTTTAAAAACACTAAGTAATGACACATCTAAAATGAAATAAATATTCCGATGTTTTAGGTATTTTCAGTTTCTTTATTTTGACTCGCATTTATGTGTTTTTGTTTTATTTACGAAGACAAAACAGTCCCTATTAGCTAGACTGATATACTTTATTTTACACTATATACTACATGTAATCAAAAGGCGATACTTACAAACCTTTACGTCGCACTGTCTAATTTGTTTACATACGCGCACCTGCTTGCAGTAGACGGGTACTGTTATATGTAAATATTGAGATGAAAATGACGTCGAATATTCTCCTTTTAATGGCAATTTTAACTTACTGAATGTTATTTTCATGTTCAAAGAGATGTCTTGATTTGTGAAGAAGGCATTTTATAATGTTTATCCATGTATATCTAAAATATAAATTGTTTCTAATCTAAAACTGTTGATCGCGTGACTCGCGAATACCAACTGCGTAGATCAATCTCCTTTGCAGAGAGCCGTTCTTTACACTCACTTACAAATAGTAAATAGTAGGTGATTTAAAATGTTTATTTGGTTCGAAACAAATGAAGAAAAGAACAAACCGAGATAAAACTGGTTTTAATAGAAAAATTACTTTGAACGAACACTCTCTGCCTATAAAGAGAGTTTCAAGAACGACACCTCTGCGAATAAGAAAGAATCGGGTCTTTCGTACACAATTATTTCGTCCTTGACAATTTTAAATGTGTCATTTAATTCCCTAAAGGAATATTGCAGGAATATTGCTTCCGATCTGCATATTGTTATGCATTATTGACACAAGGGCGCTCATCATAATATAATTTTAAAACATGAGTAGTTTGTTATTTTCATTATAAAAAAGGATGGAAAGAATTAAAATAAATTAACATGTTGTAGGGCTCAGTTTATGTTCGAAATTAAGTTTAAATTATACAACAATTTCAATGAGATTTAACTGTTTAAATGATATTATATTTAGAAGGTAGTCTAATTTATAAATATTGGACTTTATTTCAACATTTGTTAAAGTATGATATAATTAGGATGCCAAGCTAATATCATTTTGAGAAAAAGAGAAAACTCATGTCTTCAGCGATTTAACCCTTATCTCATTGTTTTAAAAGTAGATTGCTGCAAAGGTGTCCACTGTTGACTTTAATAGAGGAAAGGTAAAACGACGTGCTATTGCATGCAAATCCTAAATTGTCTGTTTTGTGGTTTTATTGAAAAATAATAAAATTCAAATATTCTGACAAACATCTTGAAAAGTGTATGTGGAGTTCACAAATCTTATAATTATTCCATAATGAAAGCACTGTATACATACTAAGACTAATGATTTGCAAGATTACTCATTACTGTTTATGATCAATAATTAGTTGGATGTGTGTATGGTCAACCTACTTTGGAATGGAGATTGATCATAAACAATGAAAGGCTTCAATTATCATTCACTTCGTTTACAAAACAATGCAAGTTATGATACATTTTCACTTGACCCCACCCCTGATGTTCCAATATGCCCCTCAGTTGATAACTCTTTATTCAAATACTATAATGCTAGTGTTATGCATAACTGCACTATAGATATCCGGCGACATTGATGCGTTGCATCAACTTTAAATTCAAATATTCTGACAAACATCTTGAAAAGTGTATGTGGAGTTCACAAATCTTATAATTATTCCTTAATGAAAGTACTGTATACATACTAAGACTAATGATTTGCAAGATTACTCATTTCCATTACTGTTTATGATCAATAATTAGTTGGATGTGTGTATGGTCAACCTACTTTGGAATGGAGATTGATCATAAACAATGAAAGGCTTCAATTATCATTCACTTCGTTGACAAAACAATGCAAGTTATGATACATTTTCACTTGACCCCACCCCTGATGTTCCAATATGCCCCTCAGTTGATAACTCTTTATTCAACTACTATAATGCTAGTGTTATGCATAACTGCACTTATGTTATATAAATTATTGCATTGTATACATTGTATTGAATATGCCATTAAACCTTTCCCTGCAGCAGACGACTGTTTGAACGTATCGAGACAAAAATATAAAACAGATCTATAAATGAATGTTTACTTTTTTAATAGAGTTGAACGCATTGTGAGCAATTGTTCACTCGGAACGGTTAAACTTCAGGTAAAAGTTTCAAGAACAATAAATTAGTGATAATTAGATACGCATTTCTGATCTTGATGTTCAATGTTTAAAAAACATCGACATAGCGTATGTAGTTACTTCATGCTATATTTGGTTTTTATCCTTTCCCACAAACAACAATGTTGCAGCAGACGAAAATATCAAGGCAAAATTATGGAAATTATCTCTAAACACTAATATTGAATAGAGTTGAACACATTTTGATATCATGTTTCATGCGTCAATATGCGTCTTTAAGCACAGGGACTTGTTTCATGTTAAAGCGAGCAACAAGGGCCGGCTTGGTACGGAAGGTCGCGGGTTCGATCCCCGGTTGGTTTACCAAAGATTTAAATATCTTAAGTAATGGCTTTTTTTCCCTCCTTGGAGCTCAGTATTGCGGGGTTAGCCTTTCGGCTGATTCGCTGGTGTCAGGATAAAAGGACCAGTCTTACTCAGGAAACGACGTCATATAACCGATCAATTGGTGAAAGCGGCATAAAGCACCAATCAAACAAAACAAAAAACGATGCAACAAGACCCTTTTCCCTCGTCACGGATGATTTGTATTTCATCCATCCACAGGTCACCGGTTGAATATTGATCTCAAGCGAAAAGAAAACTTTAAAAACTATACAAGCTATTTTAGAGGAGTGGCCAAAGTGATCGGTTCAAACACGACCTCTGCTATTGTTACAGGTATGGATATTTAAGTCCAATCGTTCTTGATTAAATATAAAACAAAGAAGATCTAACGTGAGTTTTCTGTTTTCAGACTATAAGACATTTGAAGAAGGTTATATACAATTTGGCAAATGAAAGAAAGAAAATATTTATGAAAACGTTTTATATAAAAATCACATTGCAAGAAAGACGAAGTGAATACTCCTTTCAAAGGATATGTTTCCTGAAACTTTCTATGACTAATTGTGAAGAGCTAGAGCAGACTGTGCGAAAGCGCTGGATGATAGAAACCAACACTGGTCGCAAATGCCTTACAGCTGACTTTCCCAGAATGACACTCAATACACTTTTGTCTATCATAATATCCCGATGTTAATATACAGTTACACTACCACTAATACTAGTAGTTTACTATAGATGATACAATCGTACGGCACACATATTGTTTCCATTGTTTACAAAAACCCAAAAACATTGCTGATATCATTAAAGCGTAATGGTTGTTTATTAATTAAGAAGGTAATATACCATGCTACAGGTAGTAGTAGTGGTTTTATATTTTATTTAAGTGACACGAAATACAAGTTATACAATATAATAATACAACAGTATAACTTTCACACTTGTTAGTAATAATTGTACATATTGGGCGTATTACCCAGCCATACAAATGGCTTATGAGTCACTAGACATCAATCAATATAAGTACTAATAAGAAGTGTTAATAAATGATATGATATTATGAATAGTTGTTAAACATGATTAAATGAGTAAACTATTTCAGATCTTTTTAAATAACAATTTTGTATATATATAGCAGATTTCTTAATAAGTCTTTTATCTGTCAACATGTATTTCAGTCGTTGGGCAAATGGCACATCTAAAAAGTCTTGCAATATTCTAGTTGCATAATTATAAAATTCTAGTTGCATAAGTATAAAATAAAAGTCTCAAGTGAGAGTATTTTATACATTGAAACAGGAAATGATACTCCGTTTCCACCACTTTTGGTAAATTACATATCTCACAGAGTCTTTCTTCAATTTTTAAATTCCTAAAGCGTCCTGTTTCAATACGAAGAGGTAAAGTTCCAGTCCTAACTTGTGCTATGAAAGACCTGTCCGTAATCTCGGGTGTTAAAAAAAAGAAGCCTTTAGCAGCTAACAGGTCAGAGTGTTTTTGTCTATAAGCCACATACAATACAGACTAAAGTAAATATGATGATAATAATAATTGTAAAATAACAATAATATAATAGCTAAATGATGTATTGAGTTCAAAATTCCGCTGTTTGTGTTGTTGTTATTTTAATTCCCACATTTCCACATAAAGTATACTGTTATAGGAGATGGCACACCAATGGACCTGTGGGATTTTAGTGGATGGGTTAGCATTCCCCAGAACATTCCACCTGACCCTCCGACCTACTTCACCCCGCATCTGATTAAACATGTGAACCCAAATGTTAACTTATTGGTAATACTAAGAGATCCAGTCGAAAGGTAAGGGGACCACCACCAAACGGTAGAGGCAAGTCGTAATGATTGTATCACTAAACTGATAAATTATTGGCTGTTTAACTCTTACACTGCCGAATTTAACAACGTCGACTCTCCCATGTAGAAAATTTGACCACTCCATTTTGCGTCTAACAGGACAATTGGTACAATTTAATGTCTAAGTGGCAAACAATGCAGATTTCAGGAGAGAGAGCTCGTTATGAGCTGTATCACCTGATTCTGCATTGTTTTCAAATGCTTTAATTGCCTTTGGCAACGTAAGGGTTAAAGTATGTGAAACTGTGGATATATCGTGTAACTCGAACCATTTCTATCTCTAGAAAATAGCGAAGCTTTAGTTCTGAATGAATACTCATAATTGCTGCGGCGCTGTTTTCTTGATATGATTTTATCACTGAATTGCTTTTCACACTTAAACTACATTGACGTATACATTACTTACGAAGCTGGCAATATATAATTTAATTTAGCATAAATCCAGTGGAGAAAAAGTGATCTTTTTACATTTACGTTTATATTCTTTGGCTTCCATAAAAGCAGAAGCACGAGCACGAACCTAGCGAAGTTACACGTCAAGTGTTTTGTCAAAACTTACAACTACAACTATTCGACAATAGAAACACTCTTTGATCCAATATTTCGGCCCTTGGCCTAATTCGGGATTTCACAAAGGTCTATAAATTCTGAACAAGTCCAAGGGGCGAAATATCGAATCAAACAGTGTTATTTGACTGTTAATCAATGCACATGGACTTTTTTTTCGTTACATGTTCATGTCAAATCTCCAATATTGTGACCACACCAGTACAATATCACAAAAACAATGTATTTGTACGGTTGCGCGAATTGGCCGCCATGGTAGCTGGAGCTACTTTTGTTTTTAACTAGATCATTTTCATATCATATTATAATTAGAAACACCATTTATTTTAGATTATTTAGTGACTACTTTTTCCTTGGACTCGGAAAAATGACCCCACAAGCCTTCCACGCTAACCTGTTAAAATCTATCGAACTTCTGTATAATTGTACACGAAATATGCCGCTGAAGTTGTGCTTGTTTCAAAGAGAATTCCACATGAAAGTACCGGTAAAGTTCTTTTGATTTTATTTTTTTTGTTATTATTATTTGGACGCTCGTCTGGGTTTTTTTAGGTCGAAAAAAGGGCATTACTGAATAGTTATTAAAAACAGAGATATGTGCCTTGGTATAGACTTGCGTATTGGTCCTAGGAACATGCAATCTCATTAAAACCAGATCTTAACTCGCAATATACGTACATAGAAGTTTTTTTGGTCTGATTTAATGATATTGAGGAACATGAGTACCAAATTTTATTTGAAACTGTTCTTTTTTTTTTAGTAATCGGTAAGGTTAAACTTTGTAAACATTTCTAAATCCAAAAAGGGGCATAACTTAATTATCATTAATGCCAGAGTTATGTGACTTTGTATAGACATGCGTATTGTTTCTAGGAACATGTGTACTAGGTTTCAGTTGAATAGGTGTAACATTTTTTGAGTTATGAGGTAAGGTTAAAGTTTTATGACGACGACGACGCTAAGTGTATAACAAGAGCCCGACGAGCTAATGATAAAAATGTGACATTTTAACTAGCCCTCGGTGTTTTGAAATCAGACGACCCCGACAGAGACATGTCGGGCAGCGAACGGCTAAGTTTGATTAACTGTATCTTCAAGTTATCATATCAATTATTTTCGTACACATACAACAAATCTGCATAAGACGACTTAGAAATCACCTCGAATAATTGTTGAAAACATTGGGAGAATTGCTCATTATGGGTAATACCTTCTTTTGCCACGTCGTCTGATTTACAGGCGCCGTAAAGCTTCTATTTGTTGGAAACGGTTTTAAACCCACACGTAATCAAAATAATAAACTAACTATTTCAGGTAAGGATACATCTAGGATTTTACTCAATATTTCTGAGGGAATGGTTTAAAGTGTTTCCCCGAGAACAGTTCTATATTCTTCGAACAGAAGATTACTCTAACGACATGATGTTACATATGGAAGACATTTTCCAGTTCCTACACTTACGTGAGTATCCTAACATATGATATAATTTAGCCGCACAATTGTTAATTGACTTAATGTTAAAGGTGCATGAAAACATAAACATGATAATAAATGTAACCCCTTCACTGCCAAAGACAGTTGCAATCTGCATTATTTGCCACTTAGACATTACATTTTAATAAATTTACTATTGTAAACAAATTGTAGTTTTTGAGAAATTCGGCAGAGAAAGAGTTAATTAAACAATTTCAAAATATATAATCAAAATGACATTGCGTGAATGCGGAAACTTATTATGTTGAGAGGTATTCATTCGGCGTAGTTCTGACAAAGGAACTCTCCCAACTTAATATGTTCCCATACAGATGTAATACAATTCTAGTCTCATTACATCTGCTGACAGTGAAGATTCGTGTCACTGTCTCCTTATTTGGTAAAAAGATATGATAAACGTATCTTCTGAGAGGAAAATTGTAAGTGCAGCAACACTAGTTGGTCGCCAACTTCACGTGCAAAACCGGAAACGAAAGGACGCAAACTCTTCGAAATAGTTCCATTATTTTACTATAGAACGTAAAAAAAAGGCAAATTAGAGAAAACTATTTGCAAATACAAAACATTTGTAAATACATATAATGCTACGTTTCTTCAGGGACGTAGATAAGTCTTATCTACGTCCCTGGTTTCTTATGTCCACAATATGACTGGTTGTAAAGTCTTTGTTAGAGTCTAGTGAAAATTATCTTTCTTAATGGAAACATTATATGGATACGAACTAGAGACTTCTACTGAAAACTAGATGCCGAAAGTAAGCAAGTTGAGACAGCGAGTATTAACCCTTTCTAAACATGCAGACGCATTTTGATGCATATGCAGCGAATTACTTTTGAAAACATTGTGGAAATAAGCAGTTTTTCCTTTCCCCCTGTTTTTTAAACTCTGCTCTATAGTTAAACTTTCATTAAAGAGGGTTTCCATAGTGTGCATGGTTGTTTTAGGTTGCATATGTGTTGCAATTCAATTATGATAGGTTAAAAGAGTAACAGCACATTAATTCGATTAATTCGTAATACCTAAACCATCGGTCTGATTCTAGTAGTCTATGTATTGAGACAAACCGATCTCAATTTTAGTGGTTATAAAGATTTGTAAACAGAATATTAGTGGATTTTTGCTTGAAGAGAAACGGACTAACCTTTGAAATAATAGTTTATAATAACGTGTAGGTGTTTGTAATTTTATTGATTATAAAGATTGGTAAACAGAATATTAGTGGATTTAATTTTGCCTGAAGTGAAACAGACTACCGTTGAAATAATAGTTAATGATAACCTGTAGGTGTTGGTACTTTTATTTATCCATTATCATAACACATATAATTACAGGGAAACTATCTGAATCACAGATGACCAGAATCGCTAAGTCTCCAAGAAAACATGTGACGAAAAGCAAGAAGAACGCGAAGATGTTACCAGAATCGCGTGCGATTGTGGAGCGGTTATATAGAATGTTTAATAAAGAATTGGCAAGCGTTCTTCATGACCCGAAATATACATGGAACAAAGACAGCTTACCTACACCAGCATGAGGCAATACGAAGAAACCCAATACTTGTTTTTACTATCAGTAAACCATTTTACCTTTTTTAGACATCAAACAACTGCAACTTGCATCTTTGCATCCATTCCAATGTGATTTACGTGGAGAGAGAGAGATAGAGAGAGAGAGAGAGAGAGAGAGAGAGAGAGAGAGAGAGAGAGAGAGAGAGAGAGAGAGAGAGAGAGAGAGAGAGAGAGAGAGAGAGAGAGAGAGAGAGAGAGAGAGAGAGAGACTCAGAACTCAGAACTCAGAATTTGTATTAGTACATAAAGACAATTTAATAACCACTTTGGCCGGATAAAACAGCGAATAAATGTAAAGTTTCACACCGAACTGAATATTTGAGTGGCTCTTTGCCAACATTAAGAGGTTTGACCGTTTCCCACATGTAGACGCATTTCAAGGCATCTGCATGAGTCTATTTTTGAAAGTAGGATCTGCTGCAGAACGTGTGTATGTGGGAAATAGTTACATCAATACAATGCAATTTTTATTTGTTCGGAACAAACAAATATATATACATGTATAGCCTTCTGAAGCCATACGTCTTATGGAAAAGTTCCTAAATTTCATACACGTGAAAGTAGCACTCAATACTTGCTCTTACTTTTCAAATGTATCACGATTTTTGAAATAATTAGTCGCCGGGCAGAAGCCCGCGACTTCTATTTTTAATAGGTTTTCGGAAATGACATGGGAGGTGGGATTATTATTAGAAAGAAACACATTTAGATGTCTTGAACATATTACAATTGTGTTTGTTTAAAAACACTTAGTAATGAAACATCTAAAATGAAATAAATATTCCGATGTTTTAGGTATTTTCAGTTTCTTTATTTTGACTCGCATTTATGTTTTTTTATTTTATTTACGAAGACAAAACAGTCCCTATTAGCTAGACTGAAATGCTTTATTTTACACTATATACTACATGTAATCAAAAGGCGATAACTACACACCTTTACGTCGCACAGTCTAATTGTTTACATACCAACTGCGTAGATCAATCTCCTTTTGCAGAGAGCCGCTCTTTACACTCACTGACACATAGTAAATCACAGCTAGGTGATTTAAAATGTTTATTTGGTTCGAAACAAATGAAGAAAAGAACAAACCGAGATAAAACTGGTTTTAATAGAAAAATTACTTTGAACGAACACTCTCTGCCTATAAAGAGAGTTTCAAGAACAACACCTCTGCGAATAAGAAAGAATCGGGTCTTTCGTACACATTTATTTCGTCCTTGACAATTTTAAATGTATCATTTAATTTCCTAAAGGCATATTGCTTCCGATCTGCATATTGTTATGCATCATTGACACAAGGGCGCTCATCATAATATAATTTTAAAACATGAGTAGTTTGTTATTTTCATTATAAAAAAGGAAGGAAAGAATTAAAATAAATTAACATGTTGTAGGGCTCAGTTTATGTTCGAAATTAAGTTTAAATTATACAACCATTTCAATGAGATTTAACTGTTTAGTTGATATTATATTTCGAAGGTGGTCTAATTTATAAATATTGGACTACATTTCAACATTTGTTAAAGTATGATATAATTAGGATGCCAAGCTAATATCATTTTGAGGAAAAGAGAAAACTCATGTCTTCAGCGATTTAACCCTAATCACATTGTTTTAAAAGTAGATTGCTGCAAAGGTGTCCACTGTTGACTTTAATAGAGGAAAGGTAAAATGACGTGCTATTGCATGCAAATCCTAAATTGTCTGTTTTGTGGTTTTATTGAAAAACAATAAAATTCAAATATTCTGGCAAACATCTTGAAAAGTGTATGTGGAATTCATAAATCTTATAATTATTCCTTAATGAAAGCACTGTATACATACTAAGACTAATGATTGGCAAGATTACTCATTTCTATTACTGTTTATGATCAATAATTAGTTGGTTGTGTGTATGGTCAACCTACTTTGGAATGGAGATTGATCATAAACAATGAAAGGCTTCAATTATCATTCACTTCGTTGACAAAACAATTTTCACTTAACCCCACCCCTGATGTTCCAATATGCCCCTCAGTTGATAACTGTTTATTCAACTACTATAATGTTAGTGTTATGCATAACCGCACTATGGATATCCGGCGACTTCTCTTGTGATATATTTATATCGTCTTTGTTTTCTTTTGTGGTTCTTCTATTCAAAGAGAATTTGGAAATGAAATGTAATTGTGTTTTTAAAATAAAATACGCGGAATAATAGCAAAGGTCAAAATAAGTAATTTAACCATAAGGATCTACTTCTGACCAAATCACACCGATATAATCCTACGCCTAAATATAGTACCACATTTATAAACTTGCATAATGTAAATTAAACCTTATGAAAGTATAATTTCAATTAAATCATGAAAGAATGAATATATAAAGTACAATGTTTATCCGAAAAGGCTAATTTCATGTTCCTTTGAAGAAATAGTATAACGAGTAGAAATATACACATTGGCTTTTCAAATGTAGGTCAATATGCGCGTCACATTTGTTTTATATTTTCTTTGTGTCTTGTCAGGCACATAAATATAGTATAACGAATTAAAAAACAAATATTTGCGTCATAAGATGCATTTAAAATGAGAGTGACTCATTTGCAGAGAAATCGTGATCGTCAAATTCTATTTATAAATACAACGGTATGGGTTATTCTCCGTGGTAGCCAGACTTTTCGACCCTCCGACTTTTCGACCCCTGATTTCTAAGACTTTTCGACCCCTTTGTTTCGATTTCTAGTTTCCGACCCCTCGTTCAATTGTCAGTTTATACAAAGACCTAATAACTGTGTTATTAGGTCTTTGGTTTATGCTATACCAATGTACTTTGTTGTATATTCACTATACTCTTTACAGAAAATATATTGATTATCAGTACACTATTTTTGATAATTACGTTTTCATATCTTGTAAAATTCGCTTTATTGTTCAATGAAAATATTTATATTGAATCTTCGACTTTTCGACCCTCCGACTTTTCGACCCCTGATTTCTAAGACTTTTCGACCCCTCTGTTTCCATTCCTAGTTTCCGACCCCTTGTTTAATTATCAGTGTATACTATAACAATGTACTTTGTTGTATATTCACTATACTGTTTACAGAAAATATATTGATTATCAGTACACTATTTTTGATAATTACGTTTTCATGTCTTGTAAATTCGCTGTATTGTTCAATACAAATATTTATATTGAATCTTCGATACGTCAATGAAGGAAGCTTTAAGTATTTCACCCTATTACAACAACGCATATTTATGATACACTAGTTTTGTAGGTCCAGGGCTTGTCGTCTTTACAAAACTGCTCGTGTACGTAAACCTCGATAACCTTGTACAGGTATCGATAAGAACGACAAGCATATTATATAGCGCTAATCGCACTCGTTTCTCTTCTCCGTATAAGTAGTCCCAGGTTATTGTGTCAATATTAAATCAAAACATGGCAGAAAGAACATTCGTGGCTACGCTTTGACGAATCGCTACACGCCATGTAGTTTTGGAGACGATAAAACTTCGTCTTTTGTCATTCGCTGTACAACTTTTCGTGTTAAAACAGTCAACAGTCATTCAATTAATATATCACATGTGTCTGAAATAAAAACCGAAAATTGTCGTCTGCTATTACAATGGCAAAACTGACAATTCATGTCAGTCTGCTCTGTAAACAACTCTGTGACTTTTCTCAACACAAATAAAGTTTAGTTTTGTGTTATTTGATTTATTATTTCTTATTTGAAGATAGTTATCATAAAATATTCGGACAAGTTGTATTTGAGCCTAGGCAAGTTAATGTTCAAATTACTCGTCCTACTGGGCAAGTAGGTTCAGAAGTTAATGTAGAGGCCTGGGGCCTTTACTTAATAATATATATATTCGTTAAATTTATCAAATATTTTGAAAGAAATGTCGGCTTTTATAATTATAACTAAACAATACATTTCAAATCGCAAATTCAGCAGCTTCAAAGCACTGACACGTTCCATGGGTTATTCAACTTTATTTTCGCTTTCGCTTTAAGTATGCAGCGGCTAATGTGAGTTTTATCTCTATTTAACCGCTGCAATTACTATTTTGGTAGTTGGATTAGCCATGGGACGTATTATATGTAAATAATATTCATTTTTGACAGTTATTGATTATGTGTGAGGGTTATGTGCGAAAATGTGGTTGTACGTGCGTGTATGTGGGTGTATGAATGTTAATATTATTCTCATTACCATTGAATTGTGAATTTCTTGTATACACATGTGCTTTTGTAAATCTTCAATTTATGGAGGAAATAAAGAAATATATGTACAAAACAAGACATCAAGCAAATTAATTAATAATGTATCAGATTAACCAACAAGCAATCAATTGCCGATTAGCAGTTAAGCATGACTGATCATTTTACCAAGCTAAGTTAAAGACAGGTGTATGCTAGATCATCAATTAACACCTATATACGCCGATAATTGAACCAAGGGAACCAAATCTCCTTTTGTCCGGCGTCTGTCGTCCGTCACCATCTTCTCCTCAGTAACGAGTGGGTCAATTAGGATGAAACTCCACAGAAAGCATCCTCTCATTGACCTCATCAGAATTCCTTCAAATGTTTGTGATTCATGCAGAAATTATTTTAAAGAAGTTTTCCTTGGATAACCGTCTATCAGATTCCTTCAAGCCATGTTGATTGGTCGAAAAACATGGCCGCCAGGGGGCGGCGCTATTTTGCCTTATATGGCTATAGTGAAAACTTATAAAATCTCTTCCTCTGAAAGTGTATGGTCGATTTTCAAATAATTTGTAGAAATGTACCTTGGATGAACCTCTATCAAATTCCTTCAAGCCAAGTTGATTGGTAGAAAAACAAGGCCGCCAGGGGGCGAGGCTTTTTGCCTTATATGGCTATAGTGTAAACTCAAAAAATCTTCTCCTCCAAAAATGTCAGGCCGATTTTCAAATAATTTTTTAGAAATGTTCCTAGGGTGACACTCTATCAGATTCTTTCAAGCCAAGTTGATTGGTCGGAAAACATGGCCGCCAAGGGGCGGGGCTTTTTTGCCTGTAGAAATGTTCCTTGGGAGACCCTCTATAAAATTCCTTCAAGCCATGTTGATTGGTAGATCAATAGGTCGAAAAACATGGCCACCAGGGGGCGGGGCTATTTGGCCTTATATGGCTATAGTGAGAACTTGAAAAATCTTCTCCTCCGAATGTGTTTGGCCAATTTTCATTTTTTTTTGTAGAAATGTTCCTTTGGAGACCCTCTATCAGATTCCTTCAATCCGTGTTGATTGGTGGAAAAAACATGGCCGACAGAGGGCGGGACTTTTTGGCCATATATGGCTATAGTGAGAACTTAAAAAATATTTTCCTCCGAAAGTGTCAGGCCGATTTTCAAATAATTGTGTAGAAATGTTTCTTCGGAGAGCCTCTATCAGATTTCTTCAAGCAATGTTGACATGGCCCCCACAGGGCACTCTGGAGGATGCATTTGGAATCTTTGTGAGAATAATTGTCTTGATGTGTTTTACATTGCTTAATGCAGGTGAGCGATCTAGGGCCATCATGGCCCTCTTGATAAGCAGGAAGCTTTTGAGTAAGATTTTAGAAAACCCTTGGTCAATTGTGATTTTTTTTTAACAAAAATTGGTAAATACTTAGATGACTGAGTCGGGGCCTTAATGGTTATCCATTTGTTTTACATGTCTTTTGAAACTTGGTAATTAAATATAATATTCACATGTATGTCATGTCTCATGATTTATTTTTATAGACAACTAAAATGGCATGTATTTTACCCGAAGTTGTAATATTTATAAACAATGTATAGTTTATAAATCACATATCTATGCAAAGGCAAATGTTTGAACAGCTTTATGTAACCAAACAAATGCAGTTCCTTCAGCGCTTTGATTTTTATTGCAGACAACTTCAATTTTATCGCAAGTTTAAACTAAAATGTTAACAAAAGACAAGTCGTTTCCAGAAGTGCCCCAATAATTTGCAAAAAAAAAATCAGTGTACATGTATGGTCAGGCTATCTTTTGCTTGCGTACAGTCTCAACAGAGTCCGTCGGCAATATGAAGAGTCATGGTTCTAACTTCTAACGAACAACTAGTGTTATAGTCCTAATGTGTTTCCCTCTCATATCCATTTTTTGTTTTGTTTTGTTTAATTGAGATTTTACGCCGTTTTCAACATTATTCAAGTTGTATCGCGACGACAGTTCACTTATCCATGATAAACAAACCAGTACTAGGCTAGGAAATGCGCCTTGCCAAAAGGCACTCCACCATGACCTTCGTGTAGCGACTGGGTTGCCCGTTTTCAAATCCCCCTATTTTAGGATATTTACACGGAAACGAAGGTGTAGTGGTAGAGTGCCTGCCTCGGGTGAGGTAGGGCTTGGGTTCGATCCCCGGCCGCGTCATACATGGACTTAAACAATAGTAGTCATGGCTGTCATCCGCAACTTGTTGCCCAGGGTTGCTGGGTGAGCATTACGACTGACTGGCTGTTGTCAGGATACATGGACTAGTAAACTGGTGACTTAACCAGGAAACGCCTTGCCATAACTGAAAAAGTGTTGTAAGCGGCGTAAAACATTAAACAATTAATCAATACGGATATGCAACATTACCCAGTTTTGCATGGCGTCGATTATTTATTACTCAAAATCACAGAAATAGAAATGAAAACGTCCGAACAATAAACTTATAATGGCAGTGTTTATTTGCAATCTTTTCACTTCATCTTAATTTAAAGAAATCAATTCATTACTATAGGTATGAAATTACATACATTATGAGATGATCAAAACATGCACTTGTGGAATATGAGATATGTGTATTAATATGTCACGTATTACGAATGGAATTAATTTATAACATACATGGCGTGTATGAATGAAAACAATGCCATCCTTTTAGCTCACACTATCAATATTAATTATGAGATAAGCCACGGGGAAACGGACTTGTGGGATTCAGAGACCAATGAAAATAAAGATCGGACTGTTCTCGGCTAGATTTTGCATACAGATATACTTTATTACGATGGGGGAAATAGTTATGATCAGGACAGCAATTCTGCCTTAATTTAACCCTTTTCCACCTGCAGACGCATTTTGCCACATCTGTAGCAGACGACTTTTGAGAAAAAATCTTTATGCCACAATGCATTCAACTCTATTTAATAGTTTAAATCTCATTTATGGAAAATCTTCACATTTTTGCTTAGACCTGTTGCATGTGGTTAAGGATTAAACTGCAATGTATCCAAGCGTGATCTGCTGCAGAGGAGTCAAAATACATCTACATGTGGGAAGGGTTACTACTTCTGTTTTCTTATTCTATTGAAATAAATAAATACATAAACAGACAGAGTGAGCATTGATGTTATAAGTCAATAACATCCCTTTTTACGATAAAATGGATTATGCGGTTAAAACTGAGAACATGACGTACCCGACTGTTTCTCTGATACCACGTCCGGTACATTTTCTAACGTCGTTTCCATGGTTGTTTATCATTGATCATTTGACGACGTAACAATTGAAACGAAGAAAGTGAAATTTTGAAATACGACCATGTAACAGGAGATATCTTATAAATATTTTAATTCAATCGATGGCGCGATACGTTTTCTAATCGAAGATGTTCTTTTATGTGTTAAGCGAAAGAAGTTGAACCATAAACGTCCCCAAATGCGGAAGCACACCACGTCGCCCAAACAGTTTATGCGCATAGCAGACATCTTGGTTGCTAAAGGATATCGAGTTGGCCATCAGATTGGAGAAGGGTCTTACTCAAAAGTACGGACCGTTGAACGGAATAAGGATGGAGAGATGTGCGCAGTGAAAATTATATATCGAGATAAAATCAAGAAAGATTACTTGAAGAAATTCATGCCAAGGGAGTTGGAGATTATAGGAAAGTTACAACATCACTGTGTTATGTGTACGTACGAGGTCATACACTCCAGAGATTACATATTCCAGGTAATGAAATATGCTGAGAACGGAGATTTACTTCAACTTATCCATCAAAGGGGTGCTATACATGAAGATGTGGCCAAATCCTTATTTCATGACATATGTCTTGGATTACAATATTTACATAACATGAATATCGCACATCGGGACATTAAATGTGAAAATATTTTATTGATGAAAAATAATACAGCGGTTATCAGTGATTTTGGATTTTCGCGGTCATTTGACTTCGGGGAGAGTAATATTTTCTGCACTACTTATTGTGGTAGTACTGCGTACGCATCACCGGAAGTCCTTCGAGGTATTCCGTATGATCCCAAATTGAATGATGTCTGGAGTATCGGAGTTGTATTATATACACTGGTGTGTGCTACGATGCCATTTGACGACTCCAACGTGACCACAATGGTCGAAAAGCAGATGAGTCGATTTATTGTTTTTCCGCCAAAATATAACAAAATGCTGAGCCAGAGTTTTAAATTGTGTATAGTTGACATTTTAGAACCGGATACAAACAAGAGAAAATCTGTTGAAGACGTTCTGATGATAGAATGGGTCAAACAAGTTGTGGATTTAAAGTAATTAGGTTTTTCCCCCTTCTTTTATACGATTTTCCGAATTGTGTCATCAAAATGTAATTACAAAGAATTTCAAGTTCAGACATTTCTTAATGTTGTACGTCTGTTTAGTGACGACTACAGTGTTTGTATATTATCTTCTTTTCACTGATCTAAGTTATAAAATATGAGGATAAAAATTCAATCATGTCTTATTGTGAATCTTGAGGGGATAACATTATTTAAATGAACGGCGTCAGGCGTCAAGGGGTCTTATCGTCCTCATATGGAAGAGAAAACAGTTGAACTGTACTTTAACCCTTTCCCTCATATAGACGCTTTCTGACGCCTCTGCAGCAGACGGATTTTTGAAAACATAGTGACAAAAGAAATTGCACAAAACGTGCAATTTCTCCTTTTGCCACAATGTTTTCTACTTTTTGTCATAAGTGGATAACCTATGTTTTGACAAAATACATTCAAATTCGTCTGCTGCATAATTGTCGTATGAGGGAAAGGGTTAACATGTATATGTTCTACTCAAGTCTCGTTTATAGAAGATATGTCTCCTCTCATTGTATGACAAATAGGGTATGTTAAAGCTTGCCTATGCACACGCTCTTGACGTCTTCACTATGTGTATTAACCCTTTCCCACCTATTGACTCATCTATATCAGACGACTTTTGAAAATAAGGTTGATTGATTGAATGGGTTTTAACGCCGTTTTCAAAAAAAATTCAGTCATATCACGGCGACCAATTCATCTACTCAAACGTCGGAAAGAATGTTGGCCTATGACAAAAGGAATAATTGCTCGAAACAAGCATTTTTTTTCTTTTGCCTCAATGTTTTCCACTTTATTTTATTAAGTATACCTAGAGTTTTTCCAGATTTTCAGTAAATTTGTTCAAAGTCTTCTGCTGCAGATTTGATGTATGTAAGAACACATTTTGCCTGATGGTGTTAGCATTCAAGTGTTTAACACCATGAAACTGACAAGCCTAAAAAACAATCATCAACATGTTCATTTTTAAATATTGAATACCTACGGGAACACCAATATTTTGAGATCCATATTGGATGTTTGTGAAAAGGTTCCTTATACACTAGAGCAATGTTGACTTATTGCAGGTTTGGCTACTTAAGATTGTAATTTCCAGAAAATTAATACTTGTACTTCAAAAGAACCACAGATACACATTAAACTTATACATGTACTTGTAAAAGTCATGTAGCTGGAACATCCTGATGATTTTCGTCTCCCTTTGCATTTCAAACCAAAGCAGATAAAATTACAACAGACATGTAATATTTGTACAATTTAATACAATAATAATTACATTTGTGGATAAAATGGAAATCTGGTAAAATGAAAGTTTTGAAATACATAAGTGTACACAATCATCCAAACATGGAATTATGAAGGCTGTCTAATTCATACTCTCTCTGTTTAGCTCTTGCCTGAAATTAAAAATAAAAGTTTTATTTATTCTCTATTCATATGTCAATATTTAGTCAATACCTTTATAGAACTTATTTACCTGAGTTTTAGTATAGTAGCAAATGCTATAAAGGTGATTATTTTGACAAGAGTGGGAACAAACTGCAAATAAGTAAAGGACATTTGTAAATAAATGTATGCATCAAATTCTTGAACAATTTCAAAGAGGACCTCCACAGTAACATTTCTGTAAAGTTTGGTTGATATTGTTTTATTGGTTTAGGAGGAGATGTTGTTTGAAGCTTATAGCAGCTATCTTTCCCAACCAATCAATATGGCTTGAACAAATTATGTACAGTGTTAATAAAGAAACATTTCTGCTAAACTATCTTACAATCAGACAAGAATTTTAATAAAATTGGAATTTTAAAGTTGTGTCATTTTGCCCCTGGCGGTCATGTATTTCAACAAATCGATATGGTTTTTAATGCTTTTGTAAAGGGTCAATAAAGGAATATTTCTACAAAATAATCTTAAAATCAGACAAGCAGGTTCATAGAAGAATTTTAAAGTTATGGCATTTTTCTCCCTTTCTGATGCTGCAGCATCCAAATTTTTCTATAGAATTGTTATCTTTGAACAATTTTGAAAGAGAATCCCTAAAGTAACATTCTTATTAAGTTTGGCAGAAATTTGTCCCGTGGATAAGGAGATGTCATTTGAAGCTAAAAGTAAATTTTACCCATTTTCTGTCTTTCAACCAAGCATTTTTGCTTGAAACAATTATTTAGAGGCATACTCAATTTATAAAAGGAACACTTCTATATATTTATCTTGAAATCAGACAAGCACTTTCATAAAAATCTAATTTAAAAAAAAAAAATCTAACTTTCCCCCTCTTCTTATGCCGTCTTGCTGCCAAGTTTTTCCACCAATCATTATGGCTAGAACAAAATTTGTAGGGAGTCACCAAATGAACATTTCAATAACATTATTTTAGAATCTGACTAGCGGATTCAGAGAAGAATTTTTTTAAAGATTGGCAGTTTTTCCCCCTTTCTGATGCCACAGCAACCAAAGTTCTTCATAGAATTTGTATCTTTGAACACTTTTGAAAGAGAACCACCAAAGGATCATTCCAGTGAAGTTTAGATGTAATTGGAACAGTGGTTTAGGAGGAGATGTTGTTTAAATGTAAAAGTTAACGAAAATGGACTACAGACATCAGCTCAGGTGATCTAAAAACAACACCATTTTACATATAAATATCTATATGTACAAGTTTCGCACTTGAGGAAGCATGAATAATAGGCAGCAGATGATTAGCAAAAAGGTTGTTACAAAGGAGAAACTGTTTTTCAAAACTTAAACTTATATAGATACTTAGATAGAATCTATATTTATTACCAGATAATATCATAATATGAGAAAATATATATTTCTCGCCAGACAAAAAAAAAGTAATCCCTAAGTGCCTACCTTGCTACGCAGGGTGACACAAAAACAAGGTTTCTATTTTTTGCATCCTTTTATAAAACACACATAAATACCAATATTTTATCAATGTACTTTTTGTGTGTGCAATTTCCAGTTATTAAAAAAAGTCCAATTCTGGTTCCTTCTTTAACCCTTTCCATTATACAGATGGACTTTTGAAGCAAATGACTTTTAAAACCATTCTGAATCAAGAGAGATGAACAACCACACGGAACGCATGTGTTGCTTGCAGGAAGACAGATAAC
This sequence comes from Serripes groenlandicus, assembly GCA_031761405.1. Classification (NCBI taxonomy): domain Eukaryota; kingdom Metazoa; phylum Mollusca; class Bivalvia; order Cardiida; family Cardiidae; genus Serripes; species Serripes groenlandicus. Next base: position 87,301,462 of record JASEVX010000004.1, read on the forward strand.
TCCAAGCAGACAGATGAGCGGTGATTCCTAATTGTCTCCCTTCCTTACAGGCAGTTGTCAAAAAAATATTCAGGCAGCATGTAAGGGGATGGTTTAACCCCCCTTTCCATCATGCAAACACACTTCGAATCACCTGCATCAGACAACCTTTGAAATAATTGTAACAAAAAGAGAAATTGCTGAAAATGCGAAAATTTTCCATTTGCCACAATGTTTTAAAATCTTGTTAATAATTATACTTTGTTTTTAGAGATTTTTTATATTTTTGCCAATATATTTTCAGTCATCTGCTGCAAATTTGTTGTTTGTTACTTACTTACTGCCCATTTTGCCTGGTTAACATGAAGCCTCATGATGTAGGGCAGCAAAAAAGTGTTTTATTGTACATAGTAAAGGGTAACAAGAGGCCCAAGAGGGCCAGTATCGCTCCACGGCCATAAGGCAAAAATCAAATCTCCAAACAGCGCTGCCCCCTGGTGGCCATGTTTTTTACCAACCACCATGGCTTAAAGGAATCGTGTAGAGTGTCACCCAAGGAATGTTTCTTCAAAATTATTTGAAAATTGGCCCTACTTTCGGAATATTGCCATATAAGGCAAAATAGCGCCACCCCAGGTAGCCATATTTTTCAACCAATCAACATGTCTTGAAGGAATCTGATAGAGGGTCGGTCAGCCTAGGAACATTTCTACAAAATTATTTGAATATCAGCCAGACACTTTCGGAGAAGAAGATTTTTTAAGTTTTCTCTTTAGCCATATAAGGCAAAATAGCCCCGCCCTCTTGCGGCCATGTTTTTTTACCAATCAACATGGCTTGAAGGAATCTGATAGAGGGTCAGCCAAGGAACATCTCTACAAATTTTTTTGAAAATCAGCTGAACACTTTCGGAGAAGAAGATTTTTTAAGTTTTCACTATAGCTATATAAGGCAAAATAGCCCCGCCCCCTAGCGGCCATGTTTTTCAACCAATCAACATTTCTTGAAGGAATCTAATAAAGGGTCACCCAAGGAACATTTCTAGAAAATTATTTGAAAATCGGCTGGATACTTTCGGAGGAGAAGAATTTTTAAGTTTTCACTATAGCCATATAGGCAAAATAGCCCCGCCCTCTGGCGGCCATGTTTTTCTACCAATCAAAATGGCTTGAAGGAATCTGATAGAGGGTCACCCAATGAACATTTCTACAAAATTATTTGAAAATCGGCTGAACACTTTTGGAGAAGAAGATTTTTTAAGTTTTCACTATAGCTATATAAGGCAAAATAGCCCCACCCCCTGGCGGCCATGTTTTTCGACCAATCAACATTTCTTGAAGGAATCTAATAAAGGGTCACCCAAGGAACATTTCTACAAAATTATTTGAAAATCGGCTTGACACTTTTGGAGAAGAAGATTTTTTAAGTTTTCACTATTTTTTTTGGTTGCCATGGAAACCAGAATTATGGATGGATCAAAAAACAAGAGGCCCAAGAGGGCCAGTATCGCTCCACGGCCATAAGGCAAAAATAAAATCTCCAAACAGCCCTGCCCCGTGGTGGCTATTTTTTTTACCAACCACCATGGCTTAAAGGAATCTTGTAGAGTGTCACCAAAGGAATGTTTCTGCAAAATTATTTGAAAATATGCCTGACACTTTCGGAGGAGAAGATTTTTTAAGTTTTCACGATGGTCATATAAGTCAAAATAGCCCCGCCCTCTGGCGGCCATGTTTTTCGACCAATCAACATGGCTTGAAGGAATCTGATAGAGGGTCACCCAATGAACATTTCTACAAAATTATTTGAAAATCGGCTGAACACTTTCGGAGAAGAAGATGTTTTAAGTTTTCACTATAGCTATATAACGCAAAAAAGCCCCGCCCCCTGGCGGCCATGTTTTTCGCCCAATCAACATTTCTTGAAGGAATCTAATTAAGGTTCACATAAGGAACATTTCTACAAAATTATTTGAAAATCGGCCTGACACTTTTGGAGGAGAAGATTTTTTAAGTTTGCTCTTTAGCCATATAGGCAAAATAGCCCCGCCCTGTGACGGCCATGTTTTTTTACCAATCAACATGGCTTGAAGGAATCTGATAGAGGGTCACCCACGGAACTTTTCTACATAATTATTTGAAAATCTGCTGAACACTTTTTGAGAAGAAGATTATTTAAGTTTTCACTATAGCTATATAAGGCAAAAAAGCTTTCAGCCAGTGGAGCTAAAAATGATTATGCCACATTCAAATCATGAGGATGCAGTTACAACTGTTTCACACTAGCGTCTAAAGCAGTTGTGTATGCCTAATCATATTCAATCCGATAATGAATAACCTGATTATTTGATAATGAAAACAAGAGGGCCATGATGGCCCTGGAATCGCTCACCTGATTTTTTTTTTCACTTTAGCTATTTAAGCCCCGCCCCCTGGCAGTCATAGTTTCCGACCAATCAACTTGGCTTGAAGGAATCTGATAGAGGGTCACGCTAGGAACATTTCTACAAAATTATTTGGAAATCTGTCAGACACTTTTGGAGGAGAAGATTTTTTAAGTTTTCACTATAGCCATAAAAGGCAAAATAGCCCCGCCCCCCCTGGTGGTCATGTTTTTCGACCAATCAACTTGGCTTGAAGGAATCTGATAGAGGGTCATCCAAGGAACATTTCTACAAAATTATTTGAAAATCAGCCTGACACTTTCGGAGGAGAAGATTTTTTAAGTTTTCACTTTGGCCATATAAGGCAAAATAGCCCCGCCCCCTGACGGCCATGTTTTTCGACCAATCAACATGGCTTGAAGGAATCTGATCGAGGGTCACCCAAGGAACATTTCTACAAAATTATTTGAAAATCGGCCCGACACTTATGGAGGAGAAGATTTTTTAAGTTTTCACTATAGCCATAAAAGGCAAAATAGCCCCGCCCCCTGGCGGCCATGCTTTTTGACCAATCAACATGGCTTGAAGGAATCTGATAGAGGATCACCCAAGGAACATTTCTATAAAATTATTTGAAAATCGGCCTGACACTTTTGCAGGAGAAGATTTTTTAAGTTTGCACTATAGCCATAAAAGGCAAAATAGCCCCGCCCCCCCTGGCGGCCATGTTTTTCGACCAATCAACATGGCTTGAAGGAATCTGATAGAGGGTCATCTAAGGAACATTTCTACAAAATTATTTGAAAATCTGCCAACCAGTTTGGGAGAAGAAGAATTTTGAAGTTTTTTCGGTTTCGTTGCCATGGAAACCAGAATTTTGCATGGATCCCAAAAATTTGAAGGAATTCTGGTGAGGTCATTGAGAGGATGCATTCTGTGAAGTTTCATCCAAATTGACCCACTGGTTACTGAGGAGAAGAAGTTGACGGACGACGGACGCCGGACGCCGGACAAAAGGCGATCACAATAACTCACCTTGAGCAAAGCTCAGGTGAGCTAAAAACAAGAGGCCCAAGAGGGCCAGTATCGCTCCACGGCCATAAGGCAAAAATCAAATCTCCAAACAGCCCTGCCCCCTAGTGGCCATATTTTTTACCAACCACCATGGCTTAAAGGAATCTTGTAGAGTGTCACCCAAGGAATGTTTCTGCAAAATTATTTGAAAATCGGCCTGACACTTTCGGAGGAGAAGATTTTTAAGTTTTCACAATAGCCATATAAGGCAAAATAGCCCCACCCCATGGCGGCCATATTTTTGAACCAATCAACATGGCTTGAAGGAATCTGATAGAGGGTCACCCAAAGAACATTTCTACAAAATTATTTGAAAATCTGCTCAACACTTTCGGAGAAGAAGATTTTTTAGATTTTCACTATGGTCATATAGAGTAATAGTAAAATAGCCCCGCCCTCTGGCGGCCATATTTTTCGACCAATCAACATGGCTTGAAGGAATCTGATAGAGGGTCACCCAATGAACATTTCTACAAAATTATTTGAAAATCGGCTGAACACTTTCGGAGAAGAAGATTTTTTAAGTTTTCACTATGGTCATATAAGGCAAAATAGCCCCGCCCTCTGGCGACCATGTTTTTCGACCAATCAACATTTCTTGAAGGAATCTAATAAGGGTCACCCAAGGAACATTTCTACAAAATTATTTGAAAATCGGCCTGACACTTTCAGAGAAGAAGATTTTTTAAGTTTTCACTATTTTTTTCTTTTGGTTGCCATGGAAACCAGAATTATGGATGGATCAAAAAAAATTGAAGGAATTTAAGAGAGGACATTGAGAGGATGCTTCCTATGAAGTTTCAACCAAATTGGCCAAGTGGTTAGTGAGAAGAAGTCGTTTAAAGGAAAAAGTTTACGCACGCACGCACGACGGACAATTCGCCATGACATAAGCTCGACTGGCTTTCAGCCAGTGGAGCTAAAAATGAAGAAGAAGATTATTCCCTTTCCCTCATACAACAAATCTGCAGCAGATGACTTTGGAAGCATGGTGACAAAAATATAGAAAATTCCTATAAATGAGGGTATATTAACTGAAAAAGTTGTAGCAAAAAGACAAATTACTCTTTTTCAGCAATTTCTTCTTTTGTCCCAATGTTTTCAAAAGTCGTCTGCTGCAGGCCTCAGAAAGCGTCTATATGAGGGAAAGGGTTAAATCACAGCAGCCAGTTTACCCAACACATTTTCCTGGCTTTCTTGCACCAGTACTCAACCTTCCCAAATTACAGGCCTCCAAATTTCCTTTATAGAAAAAATGGGGGAAAACACACAATACCTCGTTAAAATAATACAAAAATATCTCTATATTATCCATACGATATGATTGAAATGATTGTAATGTTAATTGGGGCATACAACAGGGTATCTATTTATAGTAACACAATCTTTTTTGGGGATCCCCAGAGTTTTCTCATACAATAACATTACGGTCGTTATAAATAAAGCATATGGACCATTATAACAAGAGCTGTCGGAGGACAGCGCGCTCGACTATTCCACCGCATATTTAAGTTACATAGATAATGGACTCTATTTATGTAGTTGCATGCAAAACATTAACCACAATTTCTTAGTGGGTGATAATTTGCATTATATGCAGGATAGTGTTATTTAACATGATTATTTTCATAGGTGTGATGGTTAGAAAGGGTTGTATAACCTTTCAATGGAATGCATCAAGTAGTTACTAAGATATGGACTCTTAATGTAGTTGCACGCAAACCTTTAACCATTATTTCTAAGTAAAACAAGATGTGTTTGTGAAACACTGATGCCCCCCAATGGCAACATCTAGGTCAAAGGTCAAGGTCGCCAGGTCAAAAATGTTGGTACTGACAGAAAGGTCATGTCACAAGGAATACACATGTGAAATATGGTAGCCGTACCTGTTATGGTTCAAAAGTAGTGGTCAAGGTTAAAGTTTTTTTCGAGAATGGCAACATCTAGGTCAAAGGTCAAGGTTGCAAGGTGAAAAATTTTGGTACTGACAGAAAGGTCATGTCACAAGGTATACACATGTGAAATATGGTAGCCTTACCTGTTATGGTTCAAAAGTAGTGGGGAAGGTTAAAAAAAAAATTGAGAATGGCAACATCTAGGTCAAAGGTCAAGGTCGCAAGGTCAAATATGTTGGTACTGACAGAAAGGTCATGTCACAAGGAATACACATGTGAAATATGGTAGCCGTATCTGTTATGGTTCAAAAGTAATGGCCAAGGTTAAAGTTTTTTTCGAGAATGGCCACATGTAGGTCAAAGGTCAAGGTCGCAAGGTCAAAAATGTTGGTACTGACAGAAAGGTCATGTCACAAGGAATACACATGTGAAATATGGTAGCCGTACCTGTTATGGTTCAAAAGTAGTGGTCAAGGTTAAAGTTTTTTTTGTGCAGACAGACAGACAGACAGACAGACAGACCAACGTGCAGACAGACAGACAGGCCAAAAACTATATGCCCCCCGAATCGGAGATTCCGGGGGAGATTCCGGGGGGCATAAAAAGGGCAAAAATTTGCACCATATACAGGATAGAGTTATCTTAATTGGTTGTGTTTATAGTTGTGCAATTGAGAAAGGTTGTATAAAGTTTCAATATAATTTTTCAAGTTGTTACTGAGATTACACTCTAAATGTAGTTGCAAAAGGTCCATAACTTGCATAAAATGCTGGATAGAGTAATCATACTTGATTGTTTACATAGATGTGATGGTTGGTATTGGTAAGGGCTGTATAAAGTTTCAATGCAATTCATCAAGTAGTTACTAAGAGATGGTCTCTTTATGTAGTTGCATGCAAAACTTTAACCAGAATTTATAAGTTCAAAAAGGCCATAACTTACATAAAATGCAGGATAGAGTTATCATACTTGATAATCTACACAGGTGTGATAGTTGGGTAGGGTTGAAGAAAGTTTCAATGCAATGCATCAAGTAAATACTGAGATATGGACTCTTAATTTAGTTGCACGCAAAACTTTAACCAGAATATCTAAGTAAAACAAGATGTGTTTGTGAAACACTGATGCCCCCCAATGGCAACATCTAGGTCAAAGGTCAAGGTCGCAAGGTATACACATGTGAAATATGGTAGCATTACCTGTTATTGTTCAAAAGTAGTGGGGAAGGTTAAAAAAAAAATTGAGAATGGCAACATCTAGGTCAAAGGTAAAGGTCGCAAGGTCAAAAATGTTGGTACTGACAGAAAGGTCATGTCACAAGGAATACACATGTGAAATATGGTAGCCGTATCTGTTATGGTTCAAAAGTAATGGCCAAGGTTAAAGTTTTTTTCGAGAATGGCAACATCTAGGTCAAAGGTCAAGTTCGCAAGGTCAAAAATGTTGGTACTGACATGTGAAATATGGTAGCCATACCTGTTATGGTTCAAAAGTAATGGCCAAGGTTAAAGTTTTTTTCGAGAATGGCAACATCTAGGTCAAGGTCAAGGTCGCAAGGTACTGACAGAAAGGTCATGTCACAAGGAATACACATGTGAAATATGGTAGCCATACCTGTTATGGTTCAAAAGAAATGGCCAAGGTTAAAGTTTTTTTCGAGAATGGCAACATCTAGGTCAAGGTCAAGGTCGCAACGTGAAAAATGTTGGTACTGACAGAAAGGTCATGTCACAAGGAATACACATGTGAAATATGGTAGCCGTATCTGTTATGGTTCAAAAGTAATGGCCAAGGTTAAAGTTTTTTTTCGAGAATGGCAACATCTAGATCAAAGGTCAAAAATGTTGGTACTGACAGAAAGGTCATGTCACAAGGAATACACATGTGAAATATGGTAGCCGTACCTGTTATGGTTCAAAAGAAATGGCCAAGGTTAAAGTTTTTTTTTAGTATGGCAACATCTAGGTCAAAGGTCAAGGTCGCAAGGTCAAAAATGTTGGTACTGACAGAAAGGTCATGTCACAAGGAATACACATGTGAAATATGGTAGCCGTATCTGTTATGGTTCAAAAGTAATGGCCAAGGTTAAAGTTTTTTTTCGAGAATGGCAACCTCTAGGTCAAAGGTCAAGGTCGCAAGGTCAAAAATGTTGGTACTGACAGAAAGGTCATGTCACAAGGAATACACACGTGAAATATGGTAGCCGTACCTGTTATGGTTCAAAAGTAATGGCCAAGGTTAAAGTTTTTTTTGTGCAGACAGACAGACCAACAGACAGACAGACCAACAGACAGGCCAAAAACTATATGCCCCCCGAATCGGAGATTCCGTGGGGGCATAAAAAATGCCATAACTTGCATAAAATGCAGGATAGAGTTATCTAACTTGATAATCTACATAGGTGTGATAGTTGGGTAGGGTTGTATAAAGGTTCAATGCAATGCATCAAGTATATACTGAGACGTAGACTCTTAATTTAGTTGCACGCAAAACTTTAACCAGAATTTCTTAGTAAAAAAAGGGCCATAACTTGCATAAAATGCAGAATAGAGTTATCATAAGTGATAATCTACACAGGTGTAATAGTTGGGTAGGGTTGTAGAAAGTTTCAATGCAATATATCAAGTAAATACTGAGATATGGACTCTTAATTTAGTTGCACGCAAAACTTTAACCAGAATTTTTAAGTAAAAAAATTGCCATAACTTGCATAAAATGCAGGATAGAGTTATCTAACTTGATAATCTACATAGGTGTGATAGTTGGGTAGGGTTGTATAAAGGTTCAATGCAATGCATCAAGTATATACTGAGACGTACTCTTAATTTAGTTGCACACAAAACTTTAACCAGAATTTCTAAGTAAAAAAAGGGCCATAACTTGCATAAAATGCAGGATAGAGTTATCATACATGATAATCTACACAGGTGTAATAGTTGGGTAGGGTTGTAGAAAGATTCAATGCAATGCATCAAGTAAATACTGAGATATTGACTTTTAATTTAGTTGCACGCAAAACTTTAACCAGAATTTCTATGTAAAAAAAGGGCCATAACTTACATAAAATGCAGGATAGAGTTATCTTACTTAATAATCTACATAGGTGTGATAGTTGGGTAGTGCTGTGTAAAGTTTCAATGCAATGCATCAATTAAATACTGAGATATTGACTCTTACTTTAGTTGCACGCAAAACTTTAACCAGAATTTCTAAGTAAAAAAGGGCCATAACTTGCATAAAATGCAGGATAGAGTTATCTAACTTGATAATCTACATTGGTGTGATAGTTTGGTAGGGTTGTAGAAAGTTTCAATGCAATACATGTAGTATTTAAGAACTTGCATGCAAAACCTTAACCAAAGTGTGACGTGGACGCTGACGCCGACGCCAGGGTGAGTAGTATAGCTCTCATATTCTTCGAATAGTCGAGCTAAAACCTATTTGTAGTAGTTAAACCAGGTATTGTATGTTTTTTTTTAATTCTCTCTAAACAAAAACTCGGACGCCTGTGCCCTAATAAAATATTTAGACAATAAAGACTATTGGTGGAAAACGAACAACTCTATGTAGTCACAATGATTTTTATCAATCATAGTGAAAGAATGAATGGCCAAGCCATAGTTTCAAATTCACAATCCCTGGATTGATAGCCCTCATCCTTGCCCTACGAGCTTAACCTGAAGGAGAAGAAGATAGGCAACACACTACAATACAAAGTGCCATATTCATGAAATAGTACTTCCAACTGGTTGAGAAACTGCAGGTTTATCAAGTATGTAGAAGTCTGAATGAGGAGGAGTAAACAGAACTTTGTGCCATACTTTATCTTTTATCAATTGATTAACCCTTTCCCTCATATAGATGCTTTCAGATGCCTTTGCAGCAGACGGCTTTTTGAAAACATTGTAACAAAAGAAGAAATTGCTCAGAACGAGTAATTTCTCCTTTTGCCACAATGTTTTCCACTTTTAGCTTTTAGTCATAAATTATCCATTAAATTATAGAGATTTTCTATTTTTTTGACAAAACATTTCCAAAGGCGTCTGCTGCCGAATGAGGAAAAGGATTAAAGCTTTCCAACATACCCGTACAACAAATATATGCAGCATATGACTTTGAATTCATCTGGAGAACAATCTAGAGAGTCTCTTCTTATATAAAATGTAAGTTTTAGAATAGCGTTGAAAACATTGTGGCAAGAGGAGAAATTGCTCATTACCAGTCGTCTACTGCAGAGGTGCCAGAAAATGTTCAAATTAATCATCTCACTGTGACAGTTCTTTATCTACCAACAACATAATATGCTTTGGAGGTCAGATAAGGTTTTGACTTGTTTTCTCCTTTTGCCACTATGTTTTAAATCATTTTCAATTATTTTACTTTTATTTATAGATATTCTTTACTTTTTGGAAAGATAATTTCAAAGTTGTCTGCTGCAGATTTGTTGTAAGTGGGAAAGGGTTAAGATCAATTAAAAGTCGCCTCTGATCTAGAGAGTAAATATTGTATTTTTTACAAACCTTGTGTTTTCTGTAATTTTCATAGTCTGGATCATCGGTTGGAAATTCATGTCTACAAAGTGGACAAGTATTTACCTGAAAAAACAATAATGGATTGATTTGTTTCATGTCAACTTCAGATAATTTTTTTATGTATTTGCAGCAGCTGACTTTAGACAAAACATTTTGCAAAAGCAGAAATTGCTCTATTCAATAATAATACTTTCATTTATTTGAGATATATGTATCTTTTATTTTTGTCTATGTTTTCAGTCATCTGCTGCAAATTTGTTATATGTGGCTGATGGGCAAACACTTTTGTCTCTGATTGTATCATAAGCATTTACAAAATGTTGAGTTATTACAATTTGTAAAATCAAGGACTCTAATTTGTTGGATACCTTTTGAAATTCAATAGCTTAACACTTGAAGTTAAAGACTTGCGTGAGTTGAAATCATTTGGAAAGAAAAAGGTTGCTAAATATAGAACATTGAAAGTATGATTTGCAAGAAAGAACAATATCTGTAGAGTATTAAAATTAAGATATTTCAGAAAAATGAAAATTACCATGTTTTCATACTACCTTTGGTTATCATGGCAACAGTAATCTTAAGTCTATAGGGCATCATACTAACCGTGATAAGAGGACTGTAATAAGTTAGTGATCCATGAAGTAATATCAACATTTTAAGTGTGTCCCCACATACAGATGCTTTCTGACAGCTCTGGAGCAGATGACTTTTGAAAACATTGTGGCAAATGAGATATTTGCTAATCATGTTCTATTTCAACTTTTTTCAAAATATTATCAACTCTATCCACTTCCCATACATTCAGTTGGAGAGATTTTCCATATTTTTGTTTTTGTTTTCAATCTCACCTGCTACAGATTTGTTATATGCGGGAATTGCTTAATTTTGGGACACCCTGTTTTATACGAAAGCCTATTAGGACCATCTGAGAAAAAAAAATATTGTAAAGTCGAAATAACGCGAAAAAAGGCGTTATAATGCGAAAAAAGGCGAATTAACGCGAAATAAGGCATAATAACGCAAAGTAAAGGCGTAATAATGCGAAGTAAGGTGTAGTAACGCGAATAAAGGCATTATAACGCGAAAAAAAGGCGTTATAACGCGAAATTAAAGGCGTATTAACGCTAATATAAAGCGTTATAACGCGAAATAAAGGCGTAATAACGCGAAAATAAACGCGTAATAACGCGAAATAAACGCGTAATAACGCTAAACAAAGGCGTCTTAATGCTAATAAAAGGCTTTATAACGCGAAAAAAAGGCGTAGTAACGCGAAAATAAAGTCGTAATAACGCGGGAAAAGGGCGTTATAACGCTAAAAAAAAAGGCGTAATAACGTGAAATAAAGTCGTTATAACGCCTTTTTAGCTATATATATAAATCGATTACTGCTTTGAAGACTCTTTTTCAACCATGGATCTACGACCCAGATCAACCAATTCGCTATGTTTTTTCATTGGCTGAGCTACAATTTACGACCCAGATCAACCAACTCGCTATGTCTTTTGAGTGGTTCAGCTACGATCTACGACCCAGATCAACCAATACGCCATGTTTTTCTCAGTGGCTGAGCTACGATCGACGACCCAGATCGACCAACTCGCTATGTTTTTATATTGGCTCACCTACGATCTACGACCCAGATCAACCAATTCGAATTTGTATTTCAGTGGCTGAGCTACTATCTAAGACCCAGATCAAACAATTTTCTTTTTTTTCAGTGGCTGAGCTACGATCTACGACCAAGATCAACCAATTAGCTATGTGTTTTGAGTGGTTGAACTACGATCTATGACCCGTATCAACCAATTCGCTATGTTTTTTCATTGAGTTAGCTACGATCTACGATCTACGACCCAGATCAACCAACTAAGTATGTTTTCTCATTGGCTGAGCTAAGATCTACGAGCCAGATCAGCCAATCCGCTATGTGATTTGAGTGGCTGACCTACAACCCAGATCAATCAAAAAACATTGCGAATTGGTTGATTTCGGTCGTAGATCGTAGCTCAGCCATTGTAAAAAACATAGCGAATTGGTTATCTTGATCGTAGATCGTAGCTCAGCCATTGTAAAAACATAGCGAATTGGTTATCTGGATCGTAGATCGTAGCTCAGCCACTGAAAACCCATAGCAAATTGGTTGTTCTGGGTCGTAGATCGTAGCTCAGCCAATGAAAACACATGGCGTATTGGCTGATCTAGGTCGTAAATCGTAGCTCAACCACTCAAAACACATAGCGAATTGATTGGTCTGGGTTGTAGGTCAGCCACTCAAATCACATAGAGGATTGGCTGATCTGGCTCGTAGATCTTAGCTCAGCCAATGAGAAAACATACTTAGTTGGTTGATCTGGGTCGTAGATCGTAGCTAAGTCAATGAAAAAACATAGCGAATTGGTTGATACGGGTCATAGATCGTAGTTCAACCACTCAAAACACATATCTAATTGGTTGATCTTGGTCGTAGATCGTAGCTCTGCCACTGAAAAAAATAGAAAATTGTTTGATCTGGGTCTTAGATAGTAGCTCAGCCACTGAAATACAAATTCGAATTGGTTGATCTTGGTCGTAGATCGTAGGTGAGCCAATATAAAAACATAGCGAGTTGGTCGATCTGGGTCGTCGATCGTAGCTCAGCCACTGAGAAAAACATGGCGTATTGGTTGATCTGGGTCGTAGATCGTAGCTGAACCACTCAAAAGACATAGCGAGTTGGTTGATCTGGGTCGTAAATTGTAGCTCAGCCAATGAAAAAACATAGCGAATTGGTTGATCTGGGTCGTAGATCCATGGTTGAAAAAGAGTCTTCAAAGCAGTAATCGATTTATATATATATAGCTAAAAAGGCGTTATAACGACTTTATTTCGCGTTATTACGCCTTTTTTTAGCGTTATAACGCCTTTTTTCAGCGTTATTACGACTTTATTTTCGCGTTACTACGCCTTTCTTTCGCGTTATAACGCCTTTTATTAGCATTAATACGCCTTTGTTTAGCGTTATTACGCGTTTATTTCGCGTTATTACGCGTTTATTTTCGCGTTATTACGCCTTTATTTCGCGTTATAACGCTTTATATTAGCGTTAATACGCCTTTAATTTCGCGTTATAACGCCTTTTTTTTCGCATTATAATGCCTTTATTCGCGTTACTACGCCTTACTTCGCATTATTACGCCTTTACTTTGCGTTACTATGCCTTGTTTCGCGTTACTTCGCCTTTTTTCGCATTATAACGCCTTTTTTCGCGTTATTACGACTTTACGATATATTTTTTTTCTCAGATGGTCCTAATAGGCTTTCGTAGTTTTACCTTCTGTAGCCAAGGTAATATACAATTGGTGTGGAATTTATGTGAGCATGGTAGGGTTTTCACTTCATCTTCTTCATCAAACAAACCTATACAAACAGGACATTTCTTCTCCAAGGCTGAAAGAAAAACAAAAAGGGGGCCATGATGTCACTGGATTGCTCACCTAGTCTTATCAACATAATGTTCACCCAATCATTGAGTGGCTGGCTATGTTATCATTTTAACAAGGTCACAAGCATGTACATTGTATTGGCAAATGTCTAACCTTTTCCCACACATTTACATCAGACGACTTAGAAAACATATGGTCAAAAATTTAGAAAAACCTCTTTATATAAATGTATGACCTTCAAAAAAACAAGAGCTGTCGGAGGACAGCGCGCTCGACTATTCCACCGCTTATTTAAGTTACTGAGATAATGGACTCTAATGTAGTTGCATGCAAAACATTAACCACAATTTCTTAGTGGGTGATAATTTGCATTATATGCAGGATAGTGTTATTTAACATGATTATTTTCATAGGTGTGATGGTTAGATAGGGTTGTATAACCTTTCAATGGAATGCATCAAGTAGTTACTAAGATATGGACTCTTAATGTAGTTGCACGCAAACCTTTAACCATAATTTCTAAGTAAAAAAAGGGCAACAATTTGCACCATATACAGGATAGAGTTATCTTAATTGGTTGTGTTTATAGTTGTGCACTTGGGAAAGGTTGTATGAAGTTTCAATACAATTTTTCAAGTTGTTACTGAGATTACACTCTAAATGTAGTTGCAAAACTTTAACCAGAATTTCTGAGTCCAAAAAGGTCCATAACTTGCATAAAATGCTGGATAGAGTAATCATACTTGATTGTTTACATAGATGTGATGGTTGGTAAGGGCTGTATAAAGTTTCAATGCAATGCATCAAGTAGTTACTAAGAGATGGTCTCTTTATGTAGTTGCATGCAAAACTTTAACCAGAATTTATAAGTCCAAAAAGGCCATAACTTACATAAAATGCAGGATAGAGTTATCATACTTGATAATCTACACAGGTGTGATAGTTGGGTAGGGTTGTAGAAAGTTTCAATGCAAAGCATCAAGTAAATACTGAGATATGGACTCTTAATTTAGTTGCATGCAAAACTTTAACCAGAATTTCTAAGTAAGAAAAATGCCATAACTTGCATAAAATGCAGGATAGAGTTATCTAGGTGTGATAGTTGGGTAGGGTTGTATAAAGGTTCAATGCAATGCATCGAGTATATACTGAGACATGGACTCTTAATTTAGGGCCATAACTTGCATAAAATGCAGAATAGAGTTATCATACTTGATAATCTACACAGGTGTAATAGTTGGGTATGGTTGTAGAAAGTTTCAATGCAATGCATCAAGTAAATACTGAGATATGGACTCTTAATTTAGTTGCACGCAAAACTTTAACCATAATTTCTTAGTAAAAAAAAGTGCCATAACTTGCCTAAAATGCAGGATAGAGTTATCTCACTTGTTAATCTACATAGGTGTAATAGTTGGGTAGGGTTGTAAAAAGGTTCAATGCAACGCATCAAGTATATACTGAGATATGGACTCTTAATTTAGTTGCATGCAAAACTTTAACCAGAATTTCTAAGTAAAAAAAAGGGCATAACTTGCATAAAATGCAGAAAAGAGTTATCATACTTGATAATCTACACAGGTGTAATAGTTGGGTAGGGTTGTAGAAAGTTTCAATGCAATGCATCAAGTAAATACTGAGATATGGACTCTTAATTTAGTTGCACGCAAAACTTTAACCATAATTTCTTAGTAAACAAAAGTGCCATAACTTGCCTAAAATGCAGGATACAGTTATCTAACTTGTTAATCTACATAGGTGTAATAGTTGGGTAGGGTTGTATAAAGGTTTAATGCAATGCATCAAGTATATACTGAGATATGGACTCTTAATTTAGTTGCATGCAAAACTTTAACCAGAATTTCTAAGTAAAAAAAGGGCCATAACTTGCATAAAATACAGGATAGAGTTATCTAACTTGATAATCTACATAGGTGTGATAGTTGGGTAGTGCTGTATAAAGTTTCAATGCAATGCATCAATTAAATACTGAGATATGGACTCTTACTTTAGTTGCACGCAAAACTTTAACCAGAATTTCTAAGTAAAAAAAGGGCCATAACTTGCATAAAATACAGGATAGAGTTATCTAACTTGATAATCTACATAGGTGTGATAGTTGGGTAGTGCTGTATAAAGTTTCAATGCAATGCATCAATTAAATACTGAGATATGGACTCTTACTTTAGTTGCACGCAAAACTTTAACCAGAATTTCTAAGTAAAAAAGGGCCATAACTTGCATAATATGCAGGATAGAGTTATCTAACTTGATAATCTACATTGGTGTGATAGTTTGGTAGGGTTGTAGAAAGTTTCAATGCAATACATGTAGTATTTAAGAACTTGCATGCAAAACCTTAACCAAAGTGTGACGTGGACGCCGACGCCAGGGTGAGTAGTATAGCTCTCATATTCTTCGAATAGTCGAGCTAAAAATGAAACATTGTGGCGAAAATGTAGAAAAACCTCTATAAATGAAAGTTTAACCATTGAAAAAAAAATGAAACATTGTGGCAAAAGAAGAAATTGCTCATCATGAGCAATTACTTCTTTTGCCGAATGTTTTTCAAATGTCTTCGACTGCAGAGGCGTCAGAAAGTGTCTATATGTGGGAAGTGTTTAAGGAATCTGGAAGAGAGTAGTCAAAAAAATAATTACTGTGAATTTCTTTCAAATTTGGGTCAGTGGTTTATGAGAAAAAATACCAATGTAAGGCAAAAAAAAGCCCCACCTCCGGAATACCATGTTTGTTTACAAATCAACATATTCTGAAGGAATCTGATAAGAATGTCTCCAAAGGAACATTTCTGCAAATTTGGTAGGCCCGACGTCGAGATCAAGAGCTCCTGATCCTAGGTTTCATTCCATTGAGAGTGATTCCTTCCGATGATTGACAAAATACCTTGTGACTAGTGTCATTCCCAGGTTTCATTTCATTGAGAGTGATTCCTTCCGATGATTGACAAAATGCCTTGTGACTAGTGTCATTAGTCTTCCAACAATGGGCTTAACAAGAGCTGTCGGAGGACAGCGCGCTCGACTACATGCTGCTTATTCACATAAAGCACTATTTCATTATATTGCACTTAAGTACTATTAAATCATATTATATACTCTACCGGTATATGTAAAAGCAACTGAATAGATATACATACATTCAAATATAATTTAAAAATAAAATGGAGTTATCTAACCTAATTGTACGATGGTCCTTAACAAATATGTGAAGTATGAAGTGATTTGAATGATGAAACTTTAACGTTGAGCTAAACGCAAATGTTAAAACTGACCGAGTCCAAAATTAGCAAAACCTTAAAATTCTCAAAATCAAACAAAAATCATGTTTTTTACCCCCTAAAAGTCACACTCAGCATCTTCAACATACAATGTGAAGAAAGGTATTACATGTAATTATATTCCAAATATGGAAGCCCTAACACAAGTACTTATTTAGAAAAATTAGAAAATTAAATGAAAAAGCCAACTTGCCCTAAAACTTTAACCACCCAAAAGCATGTGTTTTACCGCAAACAGAAGGTCACACTCAGCATCTTCAGCATATAATATGAAGAAATGTATTAAATGTAATTTTTTTCCAAATATGAAAGCCCTAGCACAAGTACTTATTCAGAAAAAGATAAAAAAAATAAAATAAAATCCTACTTGCCCCAAAACTTTAACCACCGAAAATCATGTTTTTTACCCCAAAAAGAAGGTCACACTCAGCATCTTCAGCTTTCAATGTGAAGAAAGGTATAAGATGTAATTATATTCTAAATATTAAAGCCCTAGCACAAATTCTTATAGAGAAAAATTAAAAAATTAAATGAAAATGCCAACTTGCCCTAAAACTTTAACCACCCAAAGTCATGTCTTTTACACCAAAAAGAAGGTAAAACTCAGAATCTTCAGCATACAATATAACGAAAGGTATTAGATGTAATTATATTCCAAATATGAAATCCCTAGCACAAGTACTTATTGAGAAAAAAAAAATAAAAAAAATAAAATCCAACTTGCCCTAAAACTTTAACCCCCGAAAATCATGTTTTTTTTCCCAAAAGGAAGGTCACACTCAGCATCTTTAGCATTCAATGTGAAGAAAGGTATAAGATGAAACTATATTCCAAATATGAAAGCCCTAGCACAAATACTTATGAATGAAAATCCCAACTTGCCCTAAAACTTTAACCGGACGCCGACGGAGACGCCGACGCCGGGGCGAGTAGTAAAGCTCTCATATTCTTCGAATAGTCGAGCTAAGAAGTCTAGAATGTATACTAAAGGTTTTTGAAAATCAGGAAACACAATGATTAAGTGAATTGAATGCTGTTTAATTACTGAACTCATATCAACTGACCTGCTTCAGTTGGGCCGACTAATGACGTGGGTAAATCTTCTATAAATTTCTTTGATGCTGGCACTTTTCTCTCATCCCCGAATACTCTTTAAGAAGATAAAACAGATTTTATGTGAGCAGGAAGAATTCCTATTATTGAATACTTATTTAACCTTTTCCCCCCATACATTAAATCTGCAGCATAAAACTTAAAACGTTTATGCTAAACTATGAAAAATCTAATAAAAAGGAAGAAATAATTTATTCTTGAAAACATTGTGGCAAAAGGAAAATTTGCTCATTGTTTTCAAGAGTTGTCTGCTGCAGATACACCATAACACTTTAGTCAAATTACACCAAATACATCCGCTGTCATGCTGATACCAAATAGTCCCTAAAAAAATTGTTTGCGTAGAAATTAGTATATACCCTACCCAGAATGCATTGAATATATGACTGAGTTTAAAATCATTGTAAATGTGTATTGGATGTACTGGTAATGATTGATTTGATCACTTTATTATTTTAATCTTGTTTGAAAGTGAAAATAGAGAATGCTAAACACCGGTTTTGTCCGGGCCCAATGTGGTCCAAAATAACGGTATATACTATATGGTGTTCTACATGAAAAATGCTTAGAAAGTGTGACAATTAAGGACTGGAACTGGTCGATTTACATGAAAACAAAGAAGGAATTTATTTGGTGTATTGTAACCTTTATCAAATTATAAAAGATTAACTTAGATATCATGTCCACCAACATGCTTTTATCCTCAGTATGCAATTAAATTTCTAAAAGAAGAATAGAAGAATGGCTATGAAGTATTCTGTCCTATTGTTTTCAGACTTTATGTCACAATATTGAACAACTGTATTGTTTAGGTTTTACTAGTTACTTATTTGCCATTTAATTGTCATGAAGTTGTGTGAAAAGGAAGGAAGAGTTAACCCTTTTCCTCATATAGACGCTTTCTGACGCCTCTGCAGCAGACGGATTTTTGAAAACATAGTGACAAAAGAAGAAATTGCACAAAACATGCAATTTCTCCTTTTTCCACAATGTTTTCCACTTTTTGTCATGGGTTATCCATTCAATTATGGAGATTTTCTATGTTTTGACAAAAAACGTTCGAAGTTGTCTGCTGCAGATTTGTTGTATGTGGGAAAGGGTTAAAAAGTATCATGGCAGATGAGTGAAGTGTGATAAACACAGGCTGTAACTACTGACTGTATCTGCCATAAGCTGATTGTCAATCATAAGATGTTTCAATTTGTCTTCAATGTAGTATGTACTGTGTACTGTACATCCTCTAAAATGTTGGGTGGGTAAGTGAGATGTAACTCTTCTCCATATACATTAGCTGTTAATTAACCCCTTACTACATCTTTAAATTCCACAGCAGATATCTTTGAAAACATCTTGATGTATGTATACACATTTTGAAAATCTCTGTAAATAAAGATAAGATTATTAAATAGAGTTGAAAAATTGCCAAAAGAAGAAATGTCTCTTTATGAACAATCTCTAATTTTCCCACAATGTTTTCATAAGTCAACAACACCTGCAAAGGTGTCTGCATGTGGCGGGAATTTATTTATTTTGCATGGTTTTGTTTGTTTCTTTCAATAGTTACTGTAGTCAGGGTGAGTGTATTACACTCACCCTGCTGTAGTTCAGTCCTATCACAGCGTTTCCTTGGTAATTACCAGTACTGTTGTTAACCCTTTCCCTCATACGACAATTCTGCAGCAGACGACTTTGAACATATTTTGTAAAAAAAAATGGAAAATCTCTGTAATTGAATGGATAACCTATGACAAAAAGTGGAAAACATTGTGGCAAAAGGAGAAATTGCACGTTTTGTACAATTTCTTCTTTTGTCACTATGTTTTCAAAAAGCCGTCTTCTGCAGAGGCGTCAGAAAGCGTCTATATGAGGGAAAGGGTTAACTTAAGTTTATCCTCAAATCAGCATATCAGTCATAATGATTTCCTTGCAATCAGAGCACCAAAGAGGGATAACACTATTTCCATTTTGAACCCTTTCCCACATACAGCACATCTATAGCAGATGACTTTTAAAATATCTAGCCCAAATTTTTGAAAACCGGGAAATTGTTTATTTTGCATGTTTTTTTTTGTTTCTTTCAACAGTTACTGTAGTTCAGTCATATCACAGGGTTTCCTTGGTAATTACCAGTACTGCTGTTAAGTTTATCCTCAAATCAGCATATCAAATAGCATAATGATTTCCTTGCAATCAGAGCACCAAAGAGGGAAAACACTATTTCCATTTTGAACCCTTTCCCACATACAGCACATCTGTAGCAGACGACTTTTAAAATATCTAGCCCAAATTTTTGAAAACCTACCAGGTATATAAATAAAAATGTAATTATTGGATAGAGCTGAGTTTTCTTTTTTTGTCACAATGTTTTCAAAAGACGTCTGCTGCGGAGGCATCATAGATCGTCTATATGTGGGAAAGGGTTAAGTTCTTTGGTATGATCCAACCAGGGATGGGACCCTGGTCTTTAACTCTTAATGCAGATGATTTTCAAACCACTTCACCATTTATGGTACACCACACTGTTACAGACTGCTTATTCAACATTAAGAGGAATCTTATGTATGTATACATAAAGCATCTAAATGAAAATTATTATAATTACCTGCCAAATTCCATATCCCATTCAGCTGCTAGACCAGTATCTAAAAGTAACCTTAAAAGAAATTAATCTTATTTCAACATCCTACATTCCATTTTTCCTGCACTATTGTCAAAGCAGACCAACATAGAAACATCAAAATTCAAATCTGTAAATGCTTAATTTCTGACACAAAATCTTCATATCAATGGATCACCAGACATAGAATGCTTAGTCAGGCCCTTTTAAGTATAACCAATACCTGTTAATGGTTAAATATTTCAAATATATATATAATTATAAACAAAACATGTCATGGTTTACCCCCAACAAAATACAATTAGTTGTAATAATGTATATTAATTAACTTAATATTGCAATAAAAATGTACAGGTCCCTGTTCTGGAACCGTACCTATTCTCGAACCTTTAGCTCAAGGACAGTTTATATGTTTCCAAAAACACATTTTACGTAATAAATTTAATGTTAACCTGTGCTATGTTATAGCATGGAAACACCGGTTCTCGAACCTCTTAACATTTATCAGGGCTCATGGGAATTCTTATCGTACAGGTCCCTGTTCTCGAACGACTGTTTATATATTTCCAAAAACGCATCATACATAATAAATTTTATGTGAACCGATGCTTTGTTTACTTACACATAAAGTGTTGAATTTAATCGTCAGTATTGTTGTTTTTTTACATGAATTTATAAGTTTTCCCATGAGCCCTGATAAATGTTAAGAGGTTCGAGAACCGGTATTTCCATGCTAAATAATTCATAATAAAAACCAACAATACTGACAAATAAATTCAACAATTTATATGTGTAAGTTAGCAAAGCACCGATTCACATAAAATTGATAACGTATATTGCGTTTTTGGAAATATATAAACAGTCCTTGAACTAAAGGTTCGAGAATAGGTACGGTTCGAAAACAGGGACCTGTACGATCATTTCGATAATGTAAAATAAAACAATAGTCTGAAGACCTGGTCACGGGTCAACTCGGCCTTTTACAAACTCGGCCATGAGTCAACTCGGCCTTGGGTCAACTCGGGTGGGTCAACTCGGCCTTTTCTGCATTTTACAGTGCAGTGATAGATATATTTATTGCCCACTTTTATGTTCGTCGTAATTTTACTATTTGTCATGAAAAACGAGTGAAAAGGGAAATGAAAAAGAAAATGAATACACGATTATCATTGTTTAATTAAGAAAAATAAGTTTGATAGAATACATCAATATATCAAATAACAATTCAATTTAAATCACACATTGTTTAATTAAGAAAAATAAGTTTGATAGAATACATAGAATTTATTTCCGCTGCAGATTTGTTGTATGTAGGATATGGATAAATTATACATGATACGTTTTCCTGCAATGTTTTCTGCTGAAGTTTTGTTGTATGTAGGAAATGGATAAATTATACGAACCGCACGCGAACATGATATGCACAATACCATCACGCAAAATCAAAAACACACAACAACGCACAATTGGATGAAAATTAAATTAAAGTTATTTTCTCTGAACACATATAGCACAATCTAGATTTGTATAATGAGGATTTTTGATTTGCTTTCGGGATATATACTTACTCAAACTCAAACTCGATTAAAACATCTCATTGGCAAAAATCACGATTCTATAAAGTCAGTCAAACTTCAATTATTAAAGAATTTTGGAGTAGATAGATTAAATAACAACATCAAACAACTGTGAAAAACTATTTTTCTTTAATTATATGATTAGCTATACTTATAATTGTAATTATTACTTATTATATACAACAAACAACATAAATTAAAAATTTAATAGCAACTATGTAACAACTGTGACAAACAATGCAATTGACGTATACAACTTATAAAATACTTATTCTCCTTTTACATGCATATTCAGTACTGGCCGAGTTGACCCACCCCGAGTTGACCCAAGGCCGAGTTGACCCGGATTCGAAGACCTACCTGGCTAAATGTAACAATTGATCGGGTGTTTGTCCGTCTCCAAGTGGTTCACAGTCATGTTCATCAAAATATGATGCCATACTATACAGTAAAAGAATTGCTTGAGCAAAAAGATTATGTCTTTCTTAAATGACTTGCACGAATTGAACTGTCAAATGTGCTACTTCCTGTTTACATATGTTGGTTCCCTGGCTGTGAACGGAGCAGAAAACCAGTGAATTCCGCATGAGCGAAGTCAAGCGCCTGAAGGACCGCGTAATCGTCTGCTTCTTATTTGTTGTTATTTTTCGAACTTCAGTTTAATATTGTCTCTAAGTTACATTCAGAATACTGATATTTGACTGACATTTATCTATGAGAAAGACACAGTTAACACAAGTTTTTCCCACGTGGTATGTATCATATATATATTTTACTCGAAGATGAGATGTTGTCATCCCAGGAGTGGAGCTGTCAAAATGTCCAGATCATCTGACACATGTGTTATTCAATAACTTGTCAAGCCTATAACACATTTTATCTTCAGAAGCATTATTGTTTCACCATTTTTTCATTCAGCGTATATACGTGGTTGTGGTAAGTCTTAATGTATTTGGTTCCCATTGTTGACTTATCAAAGCACCTTTTTGTCTGGGACCGAATACAAGTTTTTTTAAGATGAATATGATAGTCATTTGTAATGGAACTGCATGTTCATAGCGAATTTTCCACTTTATATCTAGGTTATACTAAATACTGGGAATGCCAACTTGCTGCTTCTGTGGTGTCCATAATAATTCATTGAGGCAATAATTGGTCAAACAAAGAAGGAGAAAGATGTAAAATGAGATTTCAGACTGACAGGTCTTAACAGATTTCCTGAAGACTTCAGGATATCCTAAGTTCTAGGTGTCATTATTGACACCCTCTTCTTGTGTGTGAACCTATTTTCTGATGTCTAAGGATTCATTAAGTCATCGACAGGCTAGTGATTTTTAATGCTAAGGCTCATGAACGAAACCTCAGATACACACATATATCCAAAATTCTTAAGAAAAAACCCCTTCTTAAAACAATAAATTAATACATATCTTTAGCAAAATTGAAAAAAATCATATTATGCCAAGTGCTACATGAGTATTATTAACAATTCAAAACCTTTTAGAATAAAGCATAATTATCTTAGTAAATCGAATTAACCATTTCCCTAATACAGGCGCTTTCAAACACCTCTGCAGCAGACAACTTTTGAAAACATTTGGGCAAAAGAATTTTTGCTTATAATAAGCAATTTTTCTTGACATACATGTTTTCAAGTTGTCTGCTGCAGATTTGTGTGTGTGTGGGAAAGGGTTAAATAAGCTAGTGTTAATCAATGTTTGTGTAGCTTTAGGTAGCTTATCATTTTAGGACATAAGTAGATAATGACAGAACAACTGATTCCTATTGGCATTGTTGATGAAACAGACACTTTCGGTAACACTCTACAAAATGCTGCTATACATGGGAACAAGAAGGCATTGAAAAAAGTACTGGATAAAGGTAATTTTCCAAATTTACACTTCAGAGATTAATTGTTTACCTGATAGATTTTTATACGACCGTTTCTTAAAAACGGTACGTATTATGGTATGGTCATCTCCGTCCGTTCGTTTGGGTTTTCCGCACTTTTTTCTTACATACTTTGAGCTATTGAGCTGAAATTTTGTATATGGCTTTGTAATCATGTGTCACAGATCAAGTTCACATTTCCTCGGATTTCCTCAATTTTTGAATGAGTTATGCCCCTTTTTGGACTTTAAATATTTGTCAATTTCTGCATGAGTTACAAAGAACTTCCTGACGGGCGTATTATGTACCGGTTGCGGTACTCTTGTTATATTTCATTTGAAAGTGTGTGAATAATATTGAAAATTGTATTAAAGGGACTGCTTAGGTCTAAAATTAGGTCTAAAAACTAAATGCCAACAGTACTAAGTAAGAATAGTTGTAAATGTGATTAAATTTGCACAACATTGTGTTTATGTCACTGTGAAAATATATCCTTACATTGTGAATTAACCCTTTCCCAACTTGCAGACACATCAGCAGCAGATTACTGTTGAAAACATTGTGGCAAAAGGAAAAATAACTCATTATGCTTGTGAGGTCATTATTAACCCTTTCCCTCATACGACAATTCTTCAGTAGACGACTTTGAATGGATAACCTATGACTAAAAGTGGAAAACATTGTAACAAAAGGAGAAATTGCACGTTTTGTGCAATTTCTTCTTTTGTTTCTATGATTTCAAAAAGCCGTCTGCTGCAGAGGCGTCAGAAAGCGTCTATATGAGGGAAAAGGTTAAAGGTATACCTATTTGCATGGAGTTTTGTACTCTCAACTTATTTAAGTTCACATGAGTGTTAAAGAAGATGCTTGTGTGATAACAATTTCTCCATTGTCAGCCATGAAAAATGATATTATAAACAATCTAGATCTCACATTTAAATGATTTTTCATCGCATTCTCATGAATGTTTATCAGAACACGTCTCTCCATCAAATCTCGATCAAGTTTGAAACTGGGTCACATTGAGATTAAATCTAGGTCACTAGGCCTTTAACTGAGAAAAAACCTTGTAAACACTCTAGAGGTCACATTTGTTTCCCAAATCTTCATGAAAATTTATCGGAACATTTATTTTGAGGAAACTTCAGTCAAAAAGGAAACTGAGACATTCAGGGTCAAAAACTAGGTCACTAGATTAAGTCTTAGAGAATCCTTTTGAAAACTTTTGAGATTTAAATATTTATATGATCATCATGACAGTGCGTTAGAATATTTCTCTCAATCAAATCTTGCTCAAATTTAAAACTGGATAGAAAACCTGGACGATAAGGCAAATTTTGTTTATCCAATCTTCATTCAACTTCCATCAGGACATTAACATATATACCAAATTATGGTTGACTTTGAAACTGGGTCACATGGGTAAAAATCAAAATTAGTTCAAATTTGAGAAAAACCTTGTTAACACTATTTAAGTTGAATTTTCTATCCAATCTTCAAGAAATAGGTTCATCTCCATCATTCCACGATTTGAAACTTAGTATTGCAGGCGATAAATAAAGGTCACTAGGTCAAATTATACAAATACCTTGTGAACAGTCTTGATGTGACATTTTCCATCCAATCTTCATGAAAGTTCATCAAAGAATTCATGTCTCTAAAATCTTGGCGAAGTTCCAAACAGGGTCACATGGGATTTTAAACTAGGTCAAAATTTTACAAACCTTAAGGCTTATGAACACAAGAGATCACATTTTCATCGAAACATCATTAAAGTACATGATTAGAACATTCATCTCCATCAAATGTCAGTCAACTTCGTATCTAGGTCACATGAAGTCAAATATTAGGTTGAGAGGTCAAATAAGATTATAACACTTGTTCTGTTACTTTTTTATTTATTTTGTTTATTATCAAATTTAGTCCAACCACTCTTGGTCTCATTTTAAAACCAGATTATTTTAGGTTGAAAACTAGGTTAACCGTTACCAGGTCAAATCTTAGTACAACCCTGTGAATGTTCTTGACCTTTTTTTAAGGTTGCAGGATTATTTGTCTCTATAAAACTTTGTAATAATTTCATACTTGGTTGTCATAAACAAGATCAATACCCAGGGGAGTGTTTCATTGCCCTGCCATTGAAATGCTTTTATTTCCTGAATCTATAAATGTCAATTTATACCTCTGATTGTGAAAATGTTTTACTTTTAGGAAATTTATAGAGCAAATTAAGACTAGTCAATGCCTGTACTGCACTGTTGGTCTACTGTCTAAAAAGTGTGTTATTGTGTAATGTTATTTTATTTTTTTATATATTTTATTTTGCTTAAATTATAGCTGATTTGCTGTTGAACTTTTATTTTATAACAAAATGATGTCAGAACTGAAAAGTTTTGTAAATATCTATACACTCTTTTTGTTATTATATAATTACATTTAACAGAATTCAGTTGAAATAAGCTGTTAATATAATTTCAGGTATCCACATTGATTATCCTAATGGTGAAGGACAGTCCCCTTTGTTTTTAGCCTGCCTCTGCGGAAATGGAAGTGTGGTGGAGTATTTACTGTCTGCTGGTGCAGAACCAAATGAGTAAATAGTTATTATATTTATGCCTCTGCAAAAATTGACAGTTATATTATAGTGTTAAACTGTGTTACCCACCTGTCGGTGACTATCTGCACTTCAGTACGCTTTTATCAAAAATGATAATCAGTTTCTGTGACAGTTTCTGTTCATTTCACTCAGATATTTCAATGGTAATTGGTGGGCAGTTGTACTATGACGGGATACAGGTCTTGTTGAGTTTGATTGATGGAAAATTCATCTAGACTGAATAATTGCCCTTCTACTTTCTGTATATTTTATGGATTCTCCCCTATTTTCTTTGCAATACAGAAAGATTTTTCAATTATTTTAGCCTAGCAGTTATTTGGTGATAAAAAATAATGATTGAGTTTGTTGAATTTAGGTGCAACAATTAATCTTAGTAGAATTATTGCCCTTGGTCTTTGAAGATTTGTTGCTTTTTTTTACAATTTTCAGTGGTAAATTTTATTATGACAAGCTAAGACCAAATTGGAATTTAGATCCTGCCTGGGCATGTTCGTGTTATTGGAACTGATTGTCCTAGGACAGTGAAAACTTTCATAGATTGATATATTGTGCAATTTACCATTTTACTTCCAAGTTCTAGCAGGGGTATCTGTGTTATTCTGACACAATTCTAGTAAATCATAATGACAAATTTCATTTATTGTGCTTTCAGAAAAACTAAAATTGTGGTGATTATGTATCAATACAGTTAATTTATAATTATCCCCCGCTTTTTCGAAGAAAAAAGGAGGGGGATATTGAAAAGGCGTTGTCCGTCCGTCTGTCTGTGCATGCGTGCGTGCATCCGTCACGTCTGTCCGCAGCCAATTCTCTGTAACTAGCTGGTAGAATTTCATGAAACTTGAAATAAATATGAACCAGCTACTGGGATGATGCCCGTCCATTGTTTTTTTGGATTGGTAAATTTTCCTTAGAGTTATTGCCCTTGATATATTGAAAAATCCACGTCCGCAGCCATTTCTCAGTGACTAGCTGGTATTTCACAGTAACTAGCTTGTAGAATTACATGAAATTCGTTAATAAAGCTACAGCAACAAAATTTGCACCATGTGTACAATTTTACAATCAAATATCATCATTGTCTTTGGATGACCTTCACCATGACTTTTTGACCTTCTTTCTTATTATCCCCCGCTTTTTCGAAGAAAAAAGGGGGGTTATTAATTTTGGTTTGTCCGTCTGTCTGTCTGTCACACTTCATTTCCGTACAATAACTGCCACAAATGTGAACCGGTTTTTTTTCAAACTTTCCTGCAAGCAGGGGATATAAATTTCATGAATTTGCTTGTTTACTTCTGTTATGCTAAACATTTTTACACTGCTTCAGTTCAATATTTAACGAAGTATGTTTGGGTTTTTTCTTCAGGAAGAGTAATTCAGGCCTTACACCTGTTCATGCAGCCAGCTACTCAAGTCATGTTACAATTTTGATGAAACTGCTTAGCGAGGGAGGAGATCTACGGCTTCATGACAACCAAGGAAGAAGTGTAAAAGACTGGGCCATGTTGAATCCAAAACCTAAAAAACGAATGAAGATGCTGGAATTTCTCGATAAAACTAGATTGTTTGCCATGTCTAGCTCTGGGCAGGATCTTCTGACAAGAAAAGCCTCATCAAAAACAATTCACAAGTAAATTTATGAGTTCACATATTTGTATAAGTCTTTTTAGACAAAATGAAATCTTCTCATACATTTTCTATGGACAAATTTGGAAAGTATTTATAAAAAAAAAAGGAGAAATAACTCGGTTTAGCTATTGTGCTATTACATCTCCTCGGAAACAAATGGGTTCATTAAAGCCAAACTTCACAGGAATGTTCTTTAGGAGATCCTCTTTCAAAGTTTTTCAAAAAAATTGATTCCATGTAGAACTCTACTTGCCATGGCAACCAAAAGGGAAATCTTGTGGTCACCTGATTTACATATTTAAGGCAAAACTTTGAAAATCTGAAATGCAACGCCTAGAGCTTAGATATTTGATATGTAGCATTGTCTAGTGGTCCTCTTCCTAGATTGTTCAAATTATGCCCCTGTATTCAAAATTGGCCAATCCCCTGGTGTCACCTTTTTTACATAGAAAGATATAGAAGAAACTTTGGAAATCTTCTTATTTGGGGTTGGCATTACAAATTATATTGCTAACTCAGGTGAGCAATCCAGACCCATCATGGTCCTCTTGTTTTTATATCAGAGCACATCATAGAAGAAACACAATGACAAAGATTATAAGAGAAAGGATAGGTCGACCATCTATTCACAACTCATTGGAGAAAATGGCCACAGATCATCATGCAGTTGGATTTGGTCAAGTATGTTCTTTCATGAATTTTGCATCTATATGCATTTCTTCAATATTTTAAATCATTTTCATTGTGTATAAAGAGCCAAAATAGCCTATTCTATAATGAAAGGGTAGACTTCATTAATACTTTTGAAACCTGTTAGTCTGAAAGCTAATTTTTCATAGATTTCCTTCTTTTTCAATTAATTATTGCATGTCAGATTTTTTTTCCGATCTGGACTAAAGGACTGATGACTATCATGAAGATAGACAGGAGCAATCTTGTATCATCAATGGGTCTTCAACTCCTGAGTTTGTTATTAAGCCAGGCAACTTATTCTTTCAGAGATATTACAAATTGTAACCTGAGTGTCATTTTTCTGCAACCACTGGGTTAAAAAGTCTGTGTAGGAAGGTAGTTACCTCCAGAGAAATGATGCTGTTTGGAGTACTGGTATGTGAAAGCAATGTTAAACATGGAAAGGTGAACTTATTGTTGTGATTTGTCTGAAATGCTGTTGAAAACAGAATTAAATCCCAATTAATCAGTATATTCACTTTAATTGTGTGTCATGATTAACAGGTGTACTCGAATAGTGCAGAAAAAGCTGGTTTTATATCGGCAATACCACTTGTCTCTGAAAGTAATCTCAAACATGATCCAGACGGAGAAACTTTCAACAATGGTGCATTTTGTGTAATGGAAAGGTAACATATACAGTAGTTTTTGTCTCTACTGGCCAAAGGCCAGAAGAGCTTATGCCGTGGTGTGGTGTCCGTCGGCCGTGTGTCCGTAAACAATTGCTTGTGAACGCGATACAGTCTTCAGTTTTAATTCAATCTCAATCAAACTTATACAGTAGTTAGATATCCATGAGAGCTCGGTTCCTTTTGCAAACCAGCCAGATCCGCCCATGCAAGACTGGATTATGGCCCTTGAAATTGTCAAAATTGCTATAATAGAGCTTGTGAACACAATAGAGGCTCCATTTACTATCTGATCTTCACTAAACTTACACAGTAGTTAGGTATCTATGAGAGCTTGGTTCCTTTTGCAAACCAGCCAGATCCGGCCATGCAAGACTGGATTATGGCCCGTGAAATTGTCAGAATTGCTATAATAGAGCTTGTGAAAGCGATAAAGTCTTCAGTTTTGATTGTATCTCCATTAAACTTATATACAGTAGTTAGATATCCATGAGAGCTCTGTTCCTCTCGAAAACCAGCCAGATGTGCCCTTGCACGACTGGATTATGGCCCTTGAAATTGTTAAAATTGCTATAATACAGCTTGTGAACACAATAGAGCCTCCATTTACTATTCAATCTTCACCAAACTTAGATAGTAGTTAAATATTGATGAGAGCTCGGTTCATTTTGCAAACCAGCCAGATCCGCCCATGCAAGACTGGATTATGGCCCTTGAAATTGTCAAAATTGCTATAATAGAGCTTGTGAACGCAATAGAGGCTCCATTTATCATCTGATCTTCACCAAACTTAGATATTAGTTAAATATTGATGAGAGCTTGGTTTCTTTCGCAAACCATCCAGATCCGCCCATGCAAGACTGGATTATGGCCCTTGAAATTGTCAAAATTGCTATAATGGAGCTTGTGAACACAAAAGAGCCTCCATAAACTATACGATCTTCACCATACATACATGCTCTGGATTTAAAATGACCAAAGGACTATACCAGTAGAGCATAGGCCCTCATGGGCCTCTTGTTTGTAATTGGGAAATTGTTATATTAACCCTTACTCAATTGAAACATTTGCAACAATGTAAACCAAGATTAGCCTGCACATGTGTGTAGTCTAATCTTGTTCTACAGAATTTGCTTCTAATCTATTGATAACCCTTTGTAAAAGTTTCCATAAACATAAAAGGATTTGCAGAAAATCAAAGTATTACCTAGCAAGTATAATTTGCTCTTGGCAATGAATTATCTGCAGGACAGTGGGATTTAACATGCTGTAGTTAAATGTATAATTCATAGCTTTTAATGGCAAGTGAGTTTCAATTATTCATTTCGATGTTCAAAATGTTTTCCTGATTAATGGAGAACACAAGAACTAGTCTAACACTAAAGATTATTAAAAGTCCTCTTTTAAAGCTGTTCAAAGAATTTAATTCCAAGTAGAATATTTCACTTTTAGACAATTGCAAATAAAAGAAATAACCTTATCAAACTATCCAGGTACATGTACTTTGTTGTATTTATTTTTGCAGTATGTGGTGGAATTACACAGAAGTAACAATAAAGAGACTTCATAGAGAGTTAGATCCTTATCAAGGAGGTGTTGTTGATCTTTTGATCAATGAAATTCAGCATATTGGGTATGTCATGGCAAGAGTCTACAACATTTTCCTTCATCATTTCATACCCAGGCACAAAGTTTATATTACAACTATGTGTCTAATGTTGGTGTCTTAAGTTGATCGTCTTGAGAATATATTCTTTATGCCGTTACATTGATAAAATTAACCCTTTCCCACATACGTTTTGCAGTAACTAACCTGTTGTAAGCAGCATAGTAAAGGAGAATTATGAAATAAAGCAATTATCCTATTGTCACAATAATTTCAAGGGTATTCAACAATTTCGAAGTTTGATAGAGGGCAATGAGAGTTAGGTTGTTGTTCAAGAAAAATGTTCTCGCTTTATTACAATTTTAGTTTATTTCCAGTGTTACTTCTCAAGCTGATTTTCTGGAGCATAATTCCTGGGGGATTGTAAGTATGCAGATAAAATGTTTATGATATGACAGACTCATGAGGAAGAGTCAAGCATCCAGTTACCTGAGAATCATATCAATATGTTAATTATGCCCCCCTTCGAAGAAGAAAGGGTATATTGCTTTGCACATGTTGCTTGGTCGGTCTGTTGGTCCGTTCGTCCGTCCATCGGTAGACCAAAGCTTGTCCGAGTGATAACTCAACAATGCCTGGACCTATGGTCCTCAAACTTGACTTTGAGGTTGGGGATGACCAGTAGATGAAGCCTAATTGATTTTGAGGTTATCAGGTCAAAGGTCAAGGTCAGAGTGACATTGAACGCGCAAACCTTGTCCGAGTGATAACTTGACATTGCCTGCACCATGGCCTTCAAAATTGACATGGAGGCTGGGGTGACCAGTAGATGACCCCTCTTAATTTTGAGGTTATTGTGTCAATGGTCAAGGTCACAGTAACCTTGAATTTATGTAGGTCCGTCCGTTGGTAGACCAAAGCTTGTCCGAGTGATAACTCAACAATGCCTGGACCTATGGTCCTCAAACTTGACCTAGAGGTTGGGAATGACCTGTAGATGCATCTTATTGATTTTGAGGTCATCAGGTCAAAGGTCAAGGTCACAGTGACCTTGAACGCGAAAACCTTGTCCGAGTGATAACTCGACATTGCCTGCGTCCATGGCCCTCAAACTTGACATGGAGGCTGGGGATGACTAGTTGATGACCCCTATTGATTTTGAGGTCAAAGGACAAGGTCACAGTGACCTTGAACCTGAAAAGCTTGTCTGAGTGATAACTTGACATTGCCTGCACCCGTGGGCCTCAAACTTGACATTGAGGCTGGGTCTGACCAGTAAATGACCCCTATTGATTTTGAGGTCATTGGGTCAAAGGTCAAGGTCACAGTGACCTTGAACCTTTAAAGCTTGCCCGAGTGATAAATCAACATTGCCTGCACCCATGGCCCTCAAACTTGACATGGAGGTTTGGGGTGACCAGTAGATGACCGCTTTTGAGCTCATTGGGTCAAAGGTCAAGGTCAGAGTGACCTGAATGCGAAAAGCTTGTCCGAGAAATAACTCGACATTGGCTGCACCCATGGCCCTCAAACTTGACATGGAGGCTGGAGGTGACCGGTAGATGACCCCTATTGATTGTGAGGTCAAACGTCAAGGTCACTGACCTTGAATGTGAAACTTTGTCCCACTGATGACTCCACATTGCATGCACCCATGACCCTAAATCTTAACATGGAGGCTGGGGGTGACCAGTAGATGACCCCTATTGTGAGGTCATCATGTGAAAGGTCAAGGTCACAGTGACCAAGCTTGTCCGAGTGATAACTAAACAATGTCATGAGCTTTAGTCCTCAAACTTGACTTGGAGGTTGGGCCTGACCAGTAGATGACCCCTTTTGATTTTGAGATCATCGAGTCAAAGGTCAAGGTCACAGTGACCTTGAACGCAAAAAGCTTGTCAGAGTGATAACTCCACATTGCATACACCCATGGCCCTTAAACTTGATATGGAGGCTGATGGTGACCAGTATATGACCTCTATTGATTTTGAAGTCATCGGGTCGAAAAACTTCCAAATATCCCTGACAACATGGCGCTCAGGGGGGCGCATAATGTTTGACAAACATCTCTTGTTATATACCTTTTCTGTGCATTTGTTTGTGACCTTGTGTCTATTTTATTGCGTTTTTATTTCAGAAAGTTGAGACATCCGCACATTCTAACACTGATGGGTGTATGTCAAACCAACAATATGGATGGACTTGTGGTGATTTATGAAAGGATTGGACAAGGTTCCCTGTACAACTGCTTACACCAAAAGGTTGGTGGTTCACTTTTAAGCCTTTCCTACATACAACAAATCTGCAACAGACAGCTTTGAAAACACATTCGAAAAAACATGAAAAATCTCCTTAATTAAATGAAAGTTTATTTATCAAATAAATGTTTCAAATATGTTTCTACTGCACAGGCATCAGAAAGCGTCTATATGCTGTATAGGTATTAAGGACATTGATTAAACTGAGACAGGATATAGTACTTTCATTTGT
Source organism: Serripes groenlandicus (assembly GCA_031761405.1). NCBI lineage: Eukaryota > Metazoa > Mollusca > Bivalvia > Cardiida > Cardiidae > Serripes > Serripes groenlandicus. The sequence goes on from JASEVX010000004.1 coordinate 87,334,948, forward strand.
ATTACTCATTTGAAATCGGCATTAAACTAGCATGAAAAGGAAGTTACGACTCATTCTGTGTATGATACCTATATAAGCTATTACTATGCTTTCAGAGCAATTTCAACATAAAACCACATTGAATTATCTGTCTATTAAGTAAACGCCTCGGTGGTGTAGAAGTAGAGCATCCACCTCGAGTGTGGAAGGTCATTTGATTGATCCCCTGCCAGGTCATATTTAAGACTTTGAAAATAGTAGTAATGGCTGCTCTCCTTGGTGCTCAGGGTTGTGGGGTTGGCATAACGACTGACTGGCTGGTGTCAGAATAAATAAATCTCGTATTGATAACTTACCTAGGAAACACTGTGATATAACTGAAAATGGTTGAAAGCGGGGTAAATCACCAAACATTTGTCTATTATGTTAGACACAATCAGTAAATTCTGGCATCCTATCTTACGGAAAACATTCTGTTTCAGAAAGTCTTTTGATAGATCGCAAATCAAGTGTATGACTTATCCATTATAGATGGTGAGACTCCCAAGTTAAGATGAATCAGTCCACTGTCCTAGATTTTAACAAACATGGGACATATGATTGTTCTCCGATGTGTATGTAGGAATCAGTGATATTCCCTCGTTCCCACATGCAGACACATGTTGACTTATATGCAGTAGAAACCTTTTGAAAACATTGCAGCTGAAGTTGCCACGAAGTTTTCCTTTCTAATTTCTGATTTTTTTTAAAAACAGTTGCTTCAAGCCTTCGGATTTGTTCTAATTGTGGGAAAGGTATAAACTCTTTTATTAACCCTTTCCCTCATACGACAATTCTGCAGCAGACGACTTTGAACGTATTTTGTCAAAACATAGAAAATCTCCATAATTGAATGGATAACCTATGACAAAAAGTGGAAAACATTGTGGCAAAAGGAGAAATTGCACGTTTTGTGCAATTTCTTCTTTTGTCACTATGTTTTCAAAAAGCCGTCTGTTGCAGAGGCGTCAGAAAGCGTTTATATGAGGGAAAGGGTTACGATAAGGTGAAGACTTTTGAGAAAGATTATAAAACAAATGAGAAAAGGGCAAACAGAAAAAACCACTGATAGTCATATAAACACTGACTTATTTTTATCCTTTCCTTCATATAGATGGAGAGACTTCCAAGCACCGCTATCAAAGACATTGCTCTTCAAATGTGTAATGCTGTTATCTTTCTTCATCTTCAAGGACTAGTACATTGCGCCATCTCCTCACATGCAATTAATGTTGTATCACCAAATATGTACAAACTTGGGAATCTTGAGTACATGTTAGAAATGTAAGTTGCAAAGTCTTACTGTTGACTCATGAAATTGTAAACATAAAACACATTTTAATTCAAAATGTTGCTTTAAATTACTGTAAAACAGTATAAGAAAGAATAGACAGTTTAAAGAAAGTTATTTCTATAATATAAGCCAAGTAACATGAAAAAAGACCCTTGAGGGCTATGGGGCCAGTCATCCTGCTCCTCTGTGAAGTCAAACAGGGATATTCCCTGTCTATTATCAGATGAAATGTGTACAAGCATTCTACATGCCCTATGGATAAAGATTGTGGCAAAAACAGACTAAACAAGTTTTTGGTTTGATCATAATTACCATTAATTTCAATACCTACAAAAGTCAGTTTTCATGTGACATGGCCTGTGTAATATGTTAACCAAATTACAGTCATAAGTCAAAGAACTAGCAGCACAATGATATCTTAACAAGTTTCAGAGTATGTCTCCTCAGGACTTGTATACTGTCTATGAAGGGAGTCCCCATAGAAAACAATAAGTCCCATGTACTATAGTATAACAACTTTGTTCAATCATACACAAATCACTGTTAGACAGTTCATTGGCAGAATTACTACATGCAAAAATATTTCTTAGTATGCAAAGTTTCTAAATTACAGAATTATAGCCGTTTTAGAGAGTTGGCATTAGGGCAATCCAGGAAATTAAGCAAAAATGTTAACCTTCATCCAAAATACTTAGGTTGTAAATTAGCCTGTCCAAGATTATGTGAATAATGTAAACCGTAGAAGCTCAACATGACATGATGTAGTGCAAGTACCATAAAAAAGGGCAGGTGTCTCTTTTTATTTCAGTTCTAAATGTGAGCTTGGCAAGAGAAATGCTGTTGCCACCAACACCTCTGAAAATGCTGTGTACAACTGGATGGGACCAGAAATCATGATGAACCTACCACCCTCATTTTACTGTGATATGTATAGTTACTGTGTTATAGTCTGGGAAATCTTTCATGGCAAGTAATCTGTTTTTCACTGGGTCAGTATTCTTCTCCTAGGTAGGACATGGACATTATCGTGATGATGATAAATTATTTTTTCTCAATTTCTTGCTGAGTTATTGTGATCACCTTTTGTCCGGCGTCCATCTTGCGTCGTGCGTCAACTTCTTCTTTTCAGTAACCAGTGGGTCAATTGGGATGAAACTTCACAGAAAGCATCCTCTCAATGAACTCACCAGATTTCCTTCAAATTTTTGGGATCCATGCAGAATTCTGGTTTCCATGGCAACGAAATGAAAAAAACTTCCAAATTCTTCTTCTCCCAAACTGGTTGGCAGATTTTCAAATAATTTTGTAGAAATGTTCCTTGGATGACCCTCTATGAGATTCCTTCAAGCCATGTTGATTGGTCGAAAAACATGGCCGCCAGGGGGGGCGGGGCTATTTCGCCTTATATGGCTATAGTGAAAACTTAAAAAATCTTCACCTCCGAAAGTGTCAGGCCGATTTTCAAATAATTTTGTAGAAATGTTTCTTAGGTGACCCTCTATCAGATTCCTTCAAGCCATGTTGATTGGTAAAAAAACATGGCCGCCAGGGGGGCGGGGCCATTTTGCCTTATATGGCTATAGTGAAAACTTAAACAATCTTCTCCTCCGAAAGTGTCAGGCCGATTTTCAAATAATTTTGTAGAAATGTTCCTTAACCCATTACCTACCAGAAGAATGGCCATATAAGGACATTATAGTGTATGCTTTATCACCTATTATATAACCCAATAAAAACTACATGCTTATCAGTTTTAATGCACTGTAATACCAGGCATATTGGTAAATTTAACAATTTTCTTACTAGTGTAATAAAATCTAAAAAAAGTATTATTTCTTTTTATTTGACTGGTTTAACCTAAGAATAAAAAATGCTGTAGATAAAATTTTCTTTTTATTGGTGTTTTTAATTTTTACCTAGCTAAAATGGTTAAGTTTGTGCAGTCAATTAAAAAAGACATTTTTTCAAAGTTACTCTTTAGCTACTAATATCTACGTAGGTGACACAATAATCTCTCAAACCTGCAGAAATCCTATAATTATAAATCCCCCTATAAATGAACTGCACATAAATAAACTCAAATCTAAGACAGCCAATGAGTTATGTTACGTCATAGCATGCTGGAATTTACTCACACTACGTCAGCAAAATTCCACAGTGGGTTGTTTACACAGCAATTTTGGGACAAAGAAAAATGTTCCCGCTCTTTTTGTAAACAAGTGTGAAATAAATTTCCTGAATCATCGGAATGTTTTGTGTTTGGATTAATCTAATTAAATTGGTGGATAATATATATTATAATATATCTCATAATTGAAATGAAACGTGAAAAAATGCACATAAAACATTTGGTCAATTAACCCTTTCCCACATGCATTATTTCCCAAATCATCGGAAGACTTGTTTTATGTTTGGATTAATCCAATTTAATTGGTAGGTTAAATATAACAGATCTCATAATTGAAATAAGACGGAAAAAAGTGCAGATAAAACGTAATGGATAATTGACCCCTTCCCACATGCAGATCTGCACCAGATGATATGATTTTGAAACCATATCGGCAAATGTGTGTGCAAACTCATATGATTGATTAGATATAGTGCCGTTTTAAACAATTGTCGATCATGTCACGGCGGCCAGTGTTCATATAGGGATTACATACAACAGTACAATCTGTATGACATCAAAGAGAAATGATGTGTCAAAAGGAGTTATTCACAGTTTAATCGAAAATGGCACATGTTCTTCTGTTGTTTATTGGACACCAATTAAAGGTCATAAAACCCAATCAATTTCCGGTACCGACCAATCACTACTTTTAATCTGCCAATTAGCACTGATACGCTAATCCCCAGCCCAGCTGTCATATATCACCGCGATCACATGTGATTTATGAACAACTTGATTGGATATTGTAACGAAAACAAAATTCGCGGCATAAGTGGATACGCAGTTGATTGGCTAATCATATATCACGCACTTCATGTGTGATTTATTGATAACTTGATTGGATATTGTAACGAAAACAAAATTCGCGGCATAAGTGGATACGCAGTTGATTGGCTAATCATATATCAATTCAATTCAATTCAATTCAAATTTTATTAGGCATTAAGCATTACATATGCTTCTGGCCTTAATACAAACATTCAAATTAAATAATAATCATATATCATGCACATCCTGTGTGATTTATTGATATCTTGATTGGTAGCATTAGTGGTTAGGCAGTTGAATGTATTATCATGTGATTTATGGATTATTGGATTGGAAATAATTAATAATACGATTGTGCTACATTGTAATTATCAGTTAGTATCAAAACATCGACCAAACTTTGATTATTTAGACTGTGTTGTTTCATAAGGAAAAACGTAAACAACAAAAATGGCCGCTCGTATTGGAATTTGGGTAGGTCAATTAAAATGGAATTTACGGATATTCTTCAACATACCATTTTTTCACCGGATTGAGAAAGGTAAGATATTAATGCATCGAATTGGCCGACTTTCAAACGAAATTTTATTATGTTAAAAATATTACATTAGATACAAAAAGGAACACGCTAGAACACGCTTCCGGTGGTTCATGGATAGACGTGTCAAAACACGCTTCCGGTGGTTCATGTATAGACGTGTCAAAACACGCTTCCGGTGGTTCATGGATAGACGTGTCAAAACACGCTTACGGAGCGTAATGGGTTATGTGACCCACTATCAGATTCCTTCAAGCCATGTTGATTGGTCGAAAAACATGGCCCCCAGTGGGCAGGGCTATTTTGCCTTATATGTCTATAGTGAAAACTTAAAAAATCTTCTTCTCCCAAACTGGTTGGCAGATTTTCAAATAATTTTGTAGAAATGTTCCTTGGATGACCCTCTATAAGATTCCTTCAAGCCATGTTGATTGGTCGAAAAACATGGCCGCCAGGGGGGCGGGGCTATTTCGCCTTATATGGCTATAGTGAAAACTTAAAAAATCTTCTCCTCCGAAAGTGTCAGGCCGATTTTCAAATAATTTTGTAGAAATGTTTCTTAGGTGACCCTCTATCAGATTCCTTCAAGCCATGTTGATTGGTAAAAAAACATGGCCGCCAGGGGGGTGGGGCCATTTTGCCGTATATGGCTATAGTGAAAACTTCAAAAATCTTCTCCTCCGAAAGTGTCAGGCCGATTTTCAAATAATTTTGTAGAAATGTTCCTTAAGTAACCCACTATCAGATTCCTTCAAGCCATGTTGATTGGTCGAAAAACATGGCCCCCAGTGGGCAGGGCTATTTTGCCTTATATGGCTATAGTGAAAACTTAAAAAATCTTCTTCTCCCAAACTGGTTGGCAGATTTTCAAATAATTTTGTAGAAATGTTCCTTGGATGACCCTCTATCAGATTCCTTCAAGCCAAGTTGATTGGTTGAAAAACATGGCCGCCAGGGGGGGGGGGGGGGGGGGGGCGGGGCTTTTTTGCCTTTATATATGGCTATAGTGAAAACTTAAAAAATCTTCTTCTCCGAAAGTGTCTTGCCGATTTTCAAATAATTTTGTAGAAATGTTCCTTGGATGACCCACTTTCAGATTCCTTCAAGCCATGTTGATTGGTCAAAAAACATGGCCGCCAGTGGGCAGGTCTATTTTGCATTTTATGGTTATAGTGAAAACTTAAAAAATCTTCTCCTCCAAAAGTGTCTGGCCGATTTTCAAATAATTTTGTAGAAATGTTCCTAGGGTGACCCTCTATCAGATTCCTTCAAGCCAAGTTGATTGGTCGGAAACTATGGCTGCCAGGGAGCGGGGCTTATATAGCTAAAGTGAAAAAATCAGGTGAGCGATTACAGGGCCATCATGGCCCTCTTGTTTTATCAATTTGTTCATATTCTCCATTTTGCACAGGTTTCTACTTGAGCCGTCTATTCTTGTTTTTCATTCATATAAATATTTCAACAATTTACAGTCTTGGCAATCCAACATTACTTTAATGGTCCATTACATTCTCTTTCTGGGTAATTATTTTATTACTTTACTTTAGTCCATGATGTCAAATGACATGTCATATAACTAGACATTATCAAGGAATTTTAACAAAAATAATATGCTGGCCCATATATATCAAAGATCTTGGGATAATTTGTGAAATGTCACATTTGCAACAAAATGATAAAAAAAATGAGTAGACAATTAATCATGTATATCATAATTCCAAGTTTGCCCAACAGGTAAAGTGACACGGAAAAGTGACACGGAAAAGCATTTTTTTTATAAAGCCAATTGACAAGGGGACTTAAAAAGATGTAATGGGAGTTTAGTATTTATTGCTTCCAAAGGTAAAATTCTGCAAGAGTAGGCATACCTTACTTACATTTAGTTATCAAAGCTTTACTAAAAATAAAATTACTTCGGTATACTGTTTGAGCCATGCAATGGGAAAATAAACCTTTTGAGGTTTGGGGAAAAATCTTGAGAATTATTTGCATACTGATAGATCCTGATCAGACTGCAGGCTTATTTTGGTTTTCTCTGGTCATAAACACCCTAGAATCAACTTTTGTTCTACTACAGTCTACTACTTCTGTTGATAGCGTTTAAAAGGAAGTTAAAATTTGAACCAGATTTGAAAAAAATAATCTATTATTGAGTATTTATCTCATTGGTTTATTTTCTCTGACAGGACAAGTACCATGGGATGGACATTGTTCAGAAGCTATCAAAGCCCAATATCACAGGGGAAATAAACTCAAACTAGGACATGGACAAATACCTGAGTATTACCAAGTGTTTTTAGAGTATGGACTAGAATTAGATCCAAATAATAGAAGGCTCTCTTTCCTTCATGTTAGAGATTTGTTGCTAGCTGCACCAAAGGTATCAATTTACATTTTGTTCTTCTATTTAAAACAAAACAGAATGTTTGTAGGTAGTCCATCAAAACCAAACATTTCTTAAATATTATGTATGTTTTTTTGTCAAAATGACAACATTTCCTAAATCAGGGCTCTCACTAGGCTTAAATTTTAGGGAGAAGTGACTTCCCCCTCCGGGCAATTTAGGGCGAAGTGGGGAGACTTTAGGGAGAAGTGGGGAGACTTAAGGGAGAAATAACATCTCTGTTTGTGTCGTTACGCGTCGTAACCGCATCGCATCGTTTGGGATAGAACACATTTACTTAAACAAAGATGAATGTTTTATTATTTTATTTTAATTATGATTATCACATGAAGTTCTAAAATTGTTTTTCCCTAAGAGTAGTTGCGATCCGAACATTATGTTCTAATGTCGCAGAAATTATTAATGAAGCTACCTTTTACTCGCCATTCCGTGTGTCAGGCATTTTATAAAGAAGTCGGTCGTAAGTGTCATAAACAATGTAAATTATTTGTATCGGGTTTGCGATCCGAACATTGTGTTCTAAAGTCGCCGAAATATAATTAATGAAGCTACATTTTACTCGCCGTGTAAAGGTTTCAGGCATTTTGTAAATTAGTCTGTCGTAAGTGTCATAAACAACGTAAATTATTTGTATCGGCTAAACATACACACTCTTTACAAGTAGAATTGAGGTATTGTCTTTTGATTGGTTAATTCCAAATAGTATGACACCCCCATGCTACAGCATTTATTATGAAACCCCTAAAAAAATCTCTAAAAAATCTCATTTTCTCAATTATTGAAGACGATTATCTCATTAAACCATGAATAGATTCATAATATTATTTATACTATTGAAAGGGTTAAAACATAATTCGACTTCCATCTCATTTACATCGGATACGTATTTAATGTTTTATCAGGGGGCGTCATACTATTTGATATGACATTCGGTACTTTGATTATGCAAATTGGACTAAAGTGCACGATTTTGATTGGTTCTACGTCATTGTGTGTGTTAAATGATTCGATTCTTCAGCTTTTAATGGATATACACTCTCAGTTGTCAAATAACTGATTACGCAACTGTGTATATCGAACTGTATAGGCCTACATCGATTCGACATGGTGCGTGACCGTGATCATTTTAACAGTGTCCGATGCTAGGACAAAATTGTCGGCGAAGTCAACTTCGCTTTGACTGAGATTTTGGGCGAAGTCGACTTCGCTTTGATCGAGTGAATGGGCGAAGTCAGAAACTTTTAGGCGACCACTTCGCCCAAATCGCCCCCTCGTGAGAGCCCTGTAAATCACATTGAAGTTTGCAATTTTGACTCAAGGCAGAGCTCGTCTAATCATTATGCCTGTCTATAGCTTATTATTGTAAATTTATCACAATGAAACGCAAAATTTGTCAATGTATTGCTACATGCTAATTACATGTCTTTTTAATTAGCTCTTATTAATTTTTTCCCTACAGAAGCGATTTGAACAAAAATAATAATCAAATTAGTAACTTTTGGTATGCTTTGAGTGAACATATATATTTAACCCAGCCTCCTTAACAATATTTTCACTTTTGAATGCTTAGAATAACCATAACTCTAATTCTGTGCTAGAAACAGCAATGAAGCTCTTCTACATATAGTGTATTTCCCATTAGCTTTTATGTGATGCCAAAAAGTATTTATTTTGATTAGTTGATTTTAGTTTAATGCTATTTTCAATGACATTTTTGTTATATCATGGAGGACAGTTCAACTTGGGTGCTTTTCCTTGCTTTCTCTCACCTTAACTTCACCCAACATGTTTCCAATATTACTAGCTTGCTTCCCAGATAGACTATTTAAGCCATTGGTGAAAGATGAATGACTCTCGTCACAATGACTTTGGAATGAATGGCTGAGATGGAGTTTGAACTCTCAACCCCTTGATTGACAGCACTCATCTTACCAACTGATCATTGCTAAGCAACTTGACTGGAGATGTAACAAGACCATTTTTTTGTCTAAAAAGCTCAAAAATTTATGTATTTCAGCATCAGTAATTCTCTTCTTAACTCTACCCCTGTTTAAAACATTTTTGAGACCTCTGCAGCACAACTATTGTCAACTATTGATGCTATTGTATGAAAAATAAGAATGTCTCAAAACAAATTTTCTGCTTTTCCAACAATGATTTAGCTCATCTGAGTGCAGGGTGAACTTTTGTGATCACTCACCGTCAGGTGTCTTGGTCTGTCTGTTCACATTTTCCGTAAATAACTTCTCCTCCACAACCAATCAATCAATTTCAAAAAAATGTTACAGGAATTTTCCTTAAGTGGTTCTCTTTCAAAGAATTGAATTCCATGAACATTTTTGGTTACTGCAGCATCAGAAAAGGGGGAAAATGACAACACTTTAAAAATATTCTTTAATTTCCAAAAGTACATGCCAGATTGGAAAATAACTTGGCACAACTGTTCCTTACGTGACCCTCTTCCAATATTGTTAAAATAATTACAATCTGTTGATAAACATGACAACCAAGGTGCGCTGCTTGTTTTTTTGTATGCATAGAGTAAGAACATTGAAAACTATGTGATTTCTTTTAAATCAGGTGTCAGAGCGATTAAGGACCGTCATGGTCTTCTTAAATTTATTATACAATGTATTTGTTTCTTCTGACAGATATCTTAAAGTTAGTGACTCATGAAATGTTATATGAGCCACATCACAAAGACATCTGACCCTCAGAGATTTTGAAATTGTTAACAATTATGATCACCCTTTATACATTGTATGGTTAGTTTTTAACCTAACAATTATACATAGGCGTTCAGGATATTTGTACAATCAGATGACAAAAAGGGTAAAGCCTGGTCAGACTGCATGGAGGCTTATTTGGATCTCCCTGATAACAAAGCCTCAAAGTTCGGGTTTCACATGATGTTGCCCATATAAGGTTACAATTAGCAATTGCTTCTATCAATTTCCAGGACACTGAGCAATACATGAGAGCCCATTTTCAGCATCTTCTGCAGAGTACGAATAGTAATACATGTACAAGTAATACGAAAGCTCCATCTGCTCCAACCAGAGATGAGGTGGCACCGAAGTATGGTACAAATGTTGATAAAGAAGCAAATGACTTGAGAACGGAAACAAACCCTCGGCCTGTATCTGCTGCAGATGATTATAGGACAAAAGATGAAGAAAGGAAAGAACAAAAGATGAAATACAGATCAAATGATCAGAACAAAGATTATTTAAATTCAAAGAATGGATACAATGATAACTGCCAGCTTAATTGGTAAATATTATTTAACCCATTATTTGATGGATGAGGCTTTTCTAAGGTTTTATTTTACCTTTTCCCACATACAGAGACTTTCTGACGCCTCTGCAGCAGGTGACTTTTGAAAACATTGTGTCAATATGAGAAATTACTCATCATGAGCAATTTATCCTTTTGGCACGATGTTTTCAACTCTTTTCAATAGTTTTACTTTCATTTTAAAGAGATGTTTGATATTTTTGCCTTTACGTTTTCAAAGTTGTTTGTAGCAATTACTTTTATGGAAAAGTTATTTTTTAAACATCTACAGAACAAAATGGACAATCTAAGTAAATGCTTAGTTTAAACTCCTTTTTTTTTACATCAATTGCAAAACAAGCTTATATTAATCAAGCTCAATGACTGCTTCTTAAAGACTTACCCTAGTAAGTGCTAGTTTCTGTTTGTGTAGTAAAATAGAAAAGGTAACACTAGATCATTACAGAATTAGAACCCGAGATTCTGGTACAAGAGGCAAACACTCTACCACTGAATCACTGTCTTCCACTAAAAACTACATCTATAATAATATTATGCAAAGCTGGTTTGCGGATCTTGACTCTCATAGCTAAACAGATTGCTACAGATGGTTTAAACATTGTTTTGATTATGAACAATATCTTGCTTTTATCAAAATATAAAGTATAGAATAGCACTTAAAGATTTAGGTGTTCTGTTCACAATTTTTAGCTAACCTATCCACAAAGTGCACGGTGAGCTATTGTGATCACATTTTGTCCGGCATCCGGCCGTTGTGCGTTGTCAACATTTGGGCTTGTTAACACTCTACAGGCTACAATTTGCATCCAATCTTCATTGTCAGAACATTCATCTCCATCAAATCTTGTACAAGTTCGAAACTTGGCCATATGAGGTCAAAAACTAGGTCACTACATCAAATTGAAGAGAAATCTTGTTAACAGTCAGGAGGCCACATTTTCAACTTGAGCCTGTTGAAACTTTATCAGAATATTTGTTAACACTCCAGAGGCTGCATTTTTTGCTTCAGCAGTTTGAAATTTTGTCAGAATGTTTGTCTTTAAAATTTCTAGGTCAAGTTCGAATATTGGTCACATTGGGTCAGAAACTAGGTCACTAGGCCAAAATGAAGGGAAATCTTGTTAACACTGTAGAAGCCGAATTATTTGCTTCAGCAGCTTGCAATTTGGTCAGAATGTTGGCTGAATGATATCTAGGCCAAATATGGGTCATGCCGGGTCAAAAACTAGGTCACTAGGCCAAACTGAAGGGAAATTTTGTTAACACTCTAGAGGCCACATTTTCAACTTGAGCATGTTGAAACTTTATCAGAATGTTTGTTTTGATGGATAATCTTGTTAACACCCTAGAGGCCACAATTTTTGTTTCAGCAGTTTGAAATTTTGTCAGAATGTTTGTCTTAAAAATGTCTAGGTCAGGTTCGAATATAGGTCATATTGGATCAGAATCTAGGTCACTAGGTCAAATTGAAGGAAAATCTTGTTAACTCTGTAGAAGCCACTTATTTGGCTACAGCAGCTTGAAATTTGGTCAGAATGTTTATCTAAATGATATCTAGGCCAAGTTCGAATATGGCCGGTTAAAAACAAGGTCACTAGGCCAAATTGAAGGGAAATCTTGTTAACACTCTAGATACTGCATTTTTAACTTAAGCATGATGAAACTTTATCAGAATGTTTGTGTTGGTGATATTTACTCAAGTTCAAACATGGGTCATGTTGGGTCAAAAAGTAGGTTGGTCACTAGGTCAAGTTGAAGGAAATCTTGTTAACACTCTAGAGGTCACATTTATTTATTCAGAAGTTTGAAAAATGTCTAGGTCTAGTTCGAATATAGGTCATATTGGATCAGCATCTAGGTCACTAGGTCAAATTGAAGGAAAATCTTGTTAACTCTGTAGAAGCCACTTTTTTGGCTACAGCAGCTTGAAATTTGGTCAGAATGTTTATCTAAATGATATCTAGGCCAAGTTCGAATATGGTCGGTTAAAAACTAGGTCACTAGGCCAAATTGAAGGGAAATCTTGTTAACACTCCGGATACTGCATTTTTAACTTGAGTATGATGAAACTTTATCAGAATGTTTGTCTTGGTGATATTTACTCAAGTTCGAACATGGGTCATGTTGGGTCAAAAAGTAGGTCGGTCACTAGGTCAAGTTGAAGGAAATCTTGTTAACACTCTAGAGGTCGCATTTTTTTTATTCAGAAGTTTGAAATTTTGTCGGAATGTTTGCCTTAAAGATATCTAGGTCAAGTTCGAATATGGGTCATATTGGGTCAGAAACTAGGTCACTAGGCCAAATTGAAGGAAAATCTTGTTAACTCTGTAGAAGACGCAATTTTTGCTACAGCAGCTTGACATTTGATGAGAATGTTTATCTAAATGATATCTAAGCCAAGTTCGAATATGGGTCATGCAGGACCAAAAACTGGGTCACTAGGCCAAATTGAAGGAAAATCTTGTTAACACTTTGGATGCAGTATTTTTTGCTTTAGCAGCTTGAAATTTTGTCAGAATGTTTGTCTGAATTATATCTAGGTTAAGTTCGAATATGGGTCATATTGGTTCAGAAACAAGGTCAATAAAGAAAAATATTGTTCAAACTCCGGAGGTCACATATCTAGTTCCTGTTGGAATAAGGTCATATCAGGTAAAAAAATATAGATCACTTGGCCAAATGAAGGAAAATCTTGTTAACACTGTTTAATCTTGTTTTGCATTGCAGTACATTGTATAATTAAGGTGAGCAAACTAGGGCCATGATGGCCCTCTTGTTTAATTAAAAAAGGTAGACATAGAAATATAGAAAGAGCTAAAAATAAATGCACTTATTAGCTCTCTTGAGCACGAAATGCAGGGTCAGCTTTTGAGATCATTCATTCACTGTCATTGTCTACAAACAACTTCTCCTCCTAAGCCAATAAATCAAATTCAAAATAAGTTCACAGGAGTGTTCGTTATGTTGTCCTCTTCCAAAAGTGTTCAACTAATTGAATGTAAGGATGCTTACTTAGATGTACTTAGAGTACAACTGTGATTACTAATGCATCCGAAAGAGGGGGAAATGCCAAAAGTTTAAAATCTGCTTATTTAAATAAGTACTTGGCATAATAAAAATGGGAATAAATGTCCCTTGGGTGACCCTCTACCAAGTTTGTTCAAATTATTATTAAAAACTTTAAGAATCTTCTTGTCCAAAAGTATTGTACCGATTTAAAAATAATTTGGCACAGATGTGACTTGTGTAACCCTCTATCAAGGTTGTTAAAATTATTTTGATTTTCTAGTTTTCCTTACATGTACTAACATTGAAAATCACTTAAGTTTTATCATATCAGGTTAGGGATATGGGACCAGGCGCGTAGCTGGGCTGAAATTGAGTGTATGCACCAAATCTAGGCTATATAGCCGGAGGTGCGCTTTTGTGCAATTTCACGACTATTTTATGGAAAGAAATACAACAAAAATTACATAGCTTATTCCTCATTTTATCTAAAAATGATCACCAGAGTCCCGTTTTTTTAGACCTGACATAATCTTGACATAGTCGTGACTCAATGTAAATGTTACGTTGAATGACTAACTCGACATTCAATATATGTAAATAATGTTTAGGCCTACATAATACTTGAACATAATTTAAACATTTGAAAAGCTATGACTAAATAAGAGTATCATCACAAACACTTTAAAGTTAAGAATAGTCGATTAATATGTAGATCTACCGTATTACCTTAAAACGATTTAATATTATTTAAAGTTACGTTAACACCATAAAGTTTATCGACAGGGCTTATATGTGAAACAATAAAGCTAGTCGGCGATCTTTTTTTCTCGCAAATGCGTCAATGACATGATTGGTGTCAATGTCTCTGTCCCTTTGGATATTCATGAGGCCGAGTCCTGACAATCTACCGGTGCTCATTGTAGACCTGAGATATGTCTTCAGACGTCGCATGCTGCTGAATGAGCGTTCAGCAGTAGCAGTTGATACTGGCATGGCAAGGAGGATGTGAAGACAATTTGTGACATTTGGATACAGTTCTCTATTTGTTATGGCTAGAATATCGCCTAATGTGCTGGGTGTCACAGTGTCAACTGCCACAGCATGTCGTGCCTTCCATCTGCTTACTTCCCTCTTAAACTCCTCTAAGTCGTCTGCTGCTAGATCATCCTTAAAGGCGTCATATATTGCCCCAACCCTCTGTTCCGTAAGCTGATCCAAGGAATTTGGTATAAGGAATTGAGCATTAAATCGCTCACCATCCTCAATAAGCCTGTCGGATAATTCCACTAGAAGGTGGTCTACAAAGGGAATGTACATAATTCTCTTCCAATAATCCGAAATAGACTCAGCTGGCACGTTGGGGCGATGTTGCTGGCGTTGATTATTTCGTCCCCTTGGTCTGCCCGGCTGTACATCAACCGATTGAGCCATTTCTACAGCTTTCGCGTATAGCGCTTCCCATACCATAACGTCATTACGCTGAGCAACAGTTGAAGCCTCCTTAACAGTCTCGATTAAGTCACATGATTTGTTCTGTAACATTTGTGATAAGGGGACTAATCCTGACAGCACATGTTCAATTGCCACAAGACTTACTATGAATCCAAACTGCGTGATAGCTAGTTTGAATGGGCCAGCTTTGGTGTCGCGATAGTTCGTACATAGATCGTCTAGTGTTTCAACCACTGTCGTATAAGAACATTTGAATGTGTTTAAAGCGTCCGCTCGTGCCGCACATCGTGTTTCACACAGATACTTAACTTGGTACGATGTTCCATGGCCACCCTACTCTCTGCATCGTTGGTCAACGTTTCCTGATACCGTAGGAGTCGTTTGGCTGAGTAGTTAAAAGAAAATGCCACTTCTTGGACAGTTGTCATCATGTTTCTAGCCAAAGGTTCTTCTGACGCGTGTATTATTGTTTATACATGTTTGACGCGCCGTCGTACCCTTGACCCCGCATCTTATTTACATCAAAGCCAGCAGCTCTTAAGTTGCTTAAAAAAGCCGTAGACAACGCTTCTCCTGTTGTAGCGTCACATTCCGCAAAGCCAATAAAGTCCTCTCTTACAGCATGAGTATCACCATCAAAGTATCGTAGACAGAGAGACATTTGCTCCATTGTTGAAGCATCTGCTGCTTCATCGGCTATAAGCCCGAAGAATGGGGCCTTATTACAGCTGTCAACAATTTTAGTTTTAATCTGTTGCCCACAAATCTCAATTATCTCATTTGGATATCTGGTGAGGTGTACATAGTCCTAGGATCACCATTTGTCAAGTGGTCTTGAAGTATAGTGTTGTATTTAGCCTGATATTGAAGTAAAGCTCTGAAGTTTCCATGCTCATCCTCGTGACCTCGTAAAGATAGATTTTGCTTTCCACATAGAACAATCGTATCAACAATAGCTTTCAGAATTTGTCTATTTCTTTCCACTAAGGTATTGTAGGAGGTAGACATCGAACATACTATGTCTTTCTTTTCACTATTCATTATACTAATGAAGTTCTCCGCTGCCTCAATAGAACTGATATGAACATCACTGGTTGTATGGGTACTTATTGCCTACCAATGTTGCTGGGGTCGGTGGCAGCCGTCGAAACTAGTGACTTCTTAACTTTACCTGCAAAATATGAGTTGGTAATGTATCTAATGATTTTGGGGCGATTTTGTTTGATGTGTTCCGAACCATAAAGGAGACAATAATACTGATGTAAGGCACATGCAATTAAATGTTTTAGAACAAAAAAAAAATCTAAACATTTATTGTTTCTGACTGTTTACCCCTAACCCCCCTAAGGCCTTAATTTTTATTGCATTTTTCGAGAAAATATACTTTTTTATATTTTCAAAATAAAATGTACGCACGTGCATTAGTGCGTACGCCTACCTACGCGCCTGGGGACCATCATATAAGGCTTGTTTGCAATATACATGTAAACATGTATATATATAACAAGAGAAAATTGATGCAATGCATCAATCTCGCCGGGAATCCATACTGCAGTTATGCATAACACTACAAGATACAAGATACAGAGTTTTATTTGACACTAACAGTATAGTAGTTGAATACACAGTTATCAATTGAGGGGCATATTGGAACATGATCAGGGATGGGGTCAAGTGAACATGTATCATAACTTGAATTTTTTTGTCAACGAAGTGAATGTCCTTCATTGAAGTATAATTGAAGCCTTTCATTGTTTATTATCAATCTCCATTCCATGGTAGGTTGACCATACACACATAAACAGTTATGGAAATGAGTAATCTTGCCAATCATTAGTCATAGTATGTAAACAGTGCTTTCATTAAGGAATAATTACAAGATTTGAGAATTCCACATACACTTTTCAAGATGTTTATCAGAATATTTGAATGTTATTATTTATCAATAAAACCACAAAACAGACAATTTAGGATTTGCATGCAATAGCACGTCATTTTACCTTTCCCCTATTAAAGTCAACATTGGACACCTTTGCAGCAATCTACTTTCAAAACAATGAG
The DNA here is from genome assembly GCA_031761405.1 of Serripes groenlandicus. NCBI lineage: Eukaryota > Metazoa > Mollusca > Bivalvia > Cardiida > Cardiidae > Serripes > Serripes groenlandicus. Next base: position 87,351,959 of record JASEVX010000004.1, read on the forward strand.
AAAAGAGTTAAATCGCTAAAGACATGAGGTTTTTTTTTTTCTCAAAATGATATTAGCTTGGCATCCTAATTATATCATACTTTGACAAATGTTAAAATAAGTCCAATATTTATAAATAGACAACCCTCGAAATATAATATCAGCTAAACAGTTGAATTTCATTGAAATTGTTGTATAATTTTAAACTTAATTTCGAACATAAACTGAATCCTACAACATGTTAATTTATTGTTATTCTTTCCTTCCTTTTTCATAATGAAAATAACAAACTACCGGTACTCATGTTTAAAAATTATATTATGATGAGCGCCCTTGTGTCAATGATGCATAACAATATGCAGATCGGAAGCAAAATGCCTGTAGGGAATCTAATGACACATTTAAATTTGTCAAAACTTGAAGGACAAAATAATTTTGTACGAAAGTCCGATTCGTGACCCACATTCTTCTTCGCAGAGTTGTTGTTCTGCAGATGTGTTGTAGGTGGGAAAGAGTTAAATGAGAAAGTGTTAAAGTTGCATGATCAGAATAATTTAGTAGCCTGTAAATATTGATCTTGTCTTAAGATCACATTCTCAGTTGAGCAATTCAGGGCCTTATGGCCCTCTAGTTTTAACACTTTCCCTCATACAGGCCCATTTTGAGGCTGCTCAAGCCAATGACTTTTGAAAGCATCGAGACTAAAGGAGTGATAGCTCATAATTTCTATCTTTTTGCCACAATAGTTTCAGTACAATTCTAAAAGAATTACATATTTATCAGGATGTTGTCAGAGGTAAATCATGTGTTTAGAAACCACTCGGTGTGCGTTGTGTAGCCCATCAGTTGCTACATCAAATGATCGTCCCGATTTTGATCCGTCTCTTCGTTTTCTTAATATTTGAGTTGCCGTAAGGGGTACAATTTCCGCAGAAAACACAGACACGTCAAAACTAAATATATCGACACAAAAAGAAATGGTTTCCTATTACCTGATCGCTGATTGGCTAAAAATCCGGACACGACCAAATATCGACCAACCAGAGAGCACTTCACATAGCCATTACAACTTCCGTTTCTCGTACTTTTACACGAGGAGAAGAAATATTCAAGTGAATTTGACGCTGTTCTCGCGACAACTTGATAGCTTGTTTCATTATTCGTGCGGTGTCGTGAGAGTAGAGACAAGAGAGAACCATCGGCGCAGTATGCTTGTTGTAATTGTAATGTTATTGAAAATGAATAAAGACTTAAGGATTTTGATAAAGAAGAATATACGAAAATACCTTACAATTACATGTTTATGAAGATATATAGAACTTTTGAATATGATAGTGAACGAACACTATGCTTAATATTAGCTTGATGATTGTACTTGTATGTGTATTGTAATCCTTAATTAACATTTGGCAAACATGCAGGGAAGTCCAGGTAAGAATGCACACGCAAATCTGGTTGTTAGATTATTGCAAGTTCATAGAGATAGATTTTTCCCTGATGTCATTGACTCATTGCATGTTTATACATGTTTATGTAACCATTGGATTTTGCCTTATTTTTGGGGTAAAGTCTAGAGACTTGGAAAACAACCAAATCATTACAGAATTTAATTAGATTTCGAAGGAGAGAAATAGAAAAGAATTCTGATTTTTGTTTTGGGAATGATTTACTTCATTTTTCTTTGATGAATTTTTTTTTTTTTCAGATACTATATATGTTGTATTATTATTGTATCATGCAACTTGTTGACTTTTGCTGTTGAATTGGACTTAAATAAATTTCTGCTGATTTTTTGTCTTTCAATGTATCAGTTTTATCCTATTATTTATAATAGACCATAAACTATTATACAGACTTCACCCATCTTTATGGACAAAATGGCTGCCTACTAAAGACAAGGTTGATCAGCATTATTTAAATATTTTTTTGTTTAAAGGAAATGTGAAGATCCTGTCAAAACAGAGAGAAGGTTTCATAAAAAGCAGAGGCAAAAAGTTTGGGAAGACACACATTTAGATGATGAAATATATCCAAAAAACAACAGAGAACATCAGTTTGAATCAAATAGGTACTTGATTATTTACACCTTTGTTTTAAGCTCACCTGAGCACAAATTTTGTTTAGCTGTTGAGATCACCCTGTTTCCAACGGCTGTCCTTGTCAACCATTTCTTTAAACAACATTTCCTTTAAAACCACTGGGTCCATTGCAGCCAAACTCCATAGGTATGTTCCTTCAGTGGTCTTCTTTCAAAATTATTTAATTCTTTAAAATACTAGCCAAATTTTTAAATAAATTGGTACAAATGTTTTTTTGATGATCCGCTACCAAGATTGTTGAAATTATTCTGATCATATGAAAATAATTGCCACCATAATAAAATTTTGAAAATTTTCTCTATTAAAAATAATGGCGCGATTTCTTATTTTCCTTAAATGTACCGGTATGTAAATTAAAAACTTAAAAATCTTTTACTCAAAAGTTTTTTGCCGGAATTAAAAATAATTTGACACAAATGTTTCTTGGGTGATCCTCTGTCATCAATGTTCAAACTAATACAATCTGTTAAAGAAACTGGGCTACCAGGGGGTCGGGGCATGTGATTCCTATATTGCGTTTATTAAAAACATTATAAATATTTTTGGCTAAAGCACTGATCCAATTTGAAAACCCTCTACCAAGATTATTCAAATTATGCTGATGAGTTGCAAAACATGGCCACCCGGTAGGAAGGAATTGTTTTACTTATTTGGATAAAGGGTTAAAACTTTGAAAATATGCTTGTCCAAAAATATTGGACTGATTTGAAATTTTGTTGTCACAGATGTTCCTTGTTTTATATAGGTGCTAGATGCAGGATAATATATTCTAAGTGCGGTCTGACATAGTCACAGTGATTTGATTAGGGTACACAATACATCATCTCAAGATGCATGTATGAAGCAAATTTGGTAACTAGCCTAGGTGTAATAGTGTTGGAAATATGTCACAGATAAGAAACAATTACTTTAGAACACAAAACTCAATGCATGCAGATTCATTTTAACCCTTTCCCACATATAGACACTTTCTGATGCCTCTGCAGCAGACGACATTTGAAAACATTATGACATAAGTAGAAATTGCTCAAAATGAGCAATTTTTACTTTTGCCACAATGTTTTCAACTCTTTTCAGGAATAATGACCTACATTTTTAGAGCTTTTTTGTGTGTTTGCATAGATACTTTCAAAGTTGTCTGCTGCAGATGTGTTGTAGGTGGGAAAGAGTTAAATGAGAAAGTGTTAAAGTTGCATGATCAGAATAATTTAGTAGCCTGTAAATATTGATCTTGTCTTAAGATCACATTCTCAGTTGAGCAATTCAGGGCTTTATGGCCCTCTAGTTTTAACACTTTCCCTCATACAGCCCCATTTTGAGGCTGCTCAAGCCAATGACTTTTGAAAGCATCGAGACTAAAGGAGTGATAGCTCATAATTTCTATCTTTTTGCCACAATAGTTTCATTCTATTAAACCATTTTGTACTTTCATTTGCAGATATTTTTGGCTAAGATGTTTTCTAATTATGATCAATGTCTCCTTTTGCCACACTGTTTTCAAAAAAACATCTGCTGCATATGCTTCATAGTGAATCTGTAATTGGAAAAGCGTTTAATGTACAAGCTAAACTCATTTAAGGTTTACAACAGAAACTGGAAAGATAAAGGATGATACTTATCAATACACAGTACGGATGAAAAAAGGATTCAGAAAGGGTCAAGCAAAACAGACAGCAAAACAGACAGCAAAACAAGTAGACTTTTCACCTATTAAACAGGTATATAAGCAAGTGTTTATTGTTACAAAGTGTTAACTCTAAAAAAATTGATTGCCTGGTCAGTGGTCACACACATATTTCTTTTTGGTTCTCCAACCTCTGTAAAAGTATGCAATCTTACATCAATTATTTTTCTATTAATTATAAATGTAATTGTATGGTCCATTATCTAATGACACAGCTCATATTTTGATGTTATTTGATGAAGACAATGAGCATAAAGACCAACATTTCTTGTTTGAATGACTGTTGTAATTTCGAAATTATATATTTTTTACTTGTCAGATGCAAAGTGAGGACAGCACAGGCTAATTTTAAAAAATATATGTGAACGTTCAGTTATTCCAAGAGCTAGTATGAATTACTCTTATTGAATATAAGAAACATACAGTAAATCATGCATAAGTGCTAATAAATGACTAAACTTCTATTTTTAGAATTATAAAACAGCTCCTGTTTTAGAAATAAGTACGTCAGATGATGATGGTAATACAGCATGCACAACACAAACAACTTCCAGGGACAGTCAGCAATATGCTACAGGAAGGTAATAGTAGTACTAGTAAAAACATGAATTACTGGTCTCTTGAAGGTATCGAAGTACTCCTTGGGTTAACAAGGACTTGCAACTACGTTGATAGATTTTGAGTTTCCTTTCTGAGTGCGAAGAAACCAGCTCAACCTTGAGCCTATACTTTGTCTGAGTGTTAGTGTATGTGTTTAATTGTTTCTAACTAATGAAATAATTATAATCAATTCTATGTGCAAAATATAAATATAATAACATTAGGGTCGATTTAGTAAGAAATGCTTAAGATATTCCTGGAGGAAAGGGTGATCCAGATCAGCATGTGATTCAACGCTGCCTGATTAGGTTCTTCCCTGTTTGTCAACTAGTTTCATAAGCATCATTGAAGCTTAATATTGGCCATACAAGTATGAAATTGTGATAAATTTCAAAAACCACGGAGATTAGTTATGGTGCTCCTAATGATCAAGAAAGAATCAATGTTTCTTTTCAGAGATCTTGAAAGGAAAACATCATCTCTTGGTAATTTTAGTTACCTGAACTTAGGGAAGCACACCAGAACTCGTAGTGCAGCATCCAAGCCAGCATGCCATGTCCAGAGTGACCTTGTAGCAGAGGAATATTCAACTGCAGGTTTATGATACTTTTTGTCCAAATATCTCAACAGAATGCCAATAAAGGAGTAAACCAGAAGATTTCAAAATGATATGATTACGAAAAAAGATATCCAAATGTGATATACATATGTTAATAAATGAGATTAATTGTCCGTGCAAAAAGGTACATTTTGGCTTTAGTGAACAGTGTAGATCCAGAACTGAATTGTTCACATATGCCAAATTCAGTTACCTTATCCCACTGTGAAATATCATGTGCAGTAAGCAATATCAGGAATCGGCATTTGAAGGTGTCTGGTGTAATCAGTTGTTTATTTATTGACAGGAAAATTTAATGTTTACTGATTGCTTATAATATATTAACAAGAGATAGTTGATGCAAGGCATCAATGTCGCCGGAAAAGACTGCAATAATTTATTTTTTAACACTCATGCATTCATGACTTTCATTAGTCTAAATGTTTTCATTAACTTTTGGTCAGGATTTTGGATTTTTTGTATTTGTCAATAAAACAACAACAAATACAGTTTGGAATTTAAATCTACATGCAATAAAAAGCTATTGAAGCCTTTCCATGTGTGTAGCAACAATGAAAACCTTTAAACGTTTAAAACATTGAGAAAACGGTTAAATTGCTGAAGACATGAACTTTCTCCTTTTTAATAATAATTATAAGTATTTCACAGATGTTAAAATTTATCCTCATTTGTTTAAAAAGTAGACCTCACTTGAAACACCATATCAGCTAAATTGTTTATTTAAATCATTGATGCATACAATACATGTATGGCACAAGAGAAATGCCAGTTGCAAGTCCCATTACTATATATCTAAAAGGTGGCAAGTATGAAATTAATTGGGTGCGAAAGGCCCGATTTTCTTTATTTCTAAAATAATTGTTTATCAGAGTTTGTTCTTTTCTTAATTTGTTTCAAGCCAAATAAACATTTAATATCACATATATTTGATCATTTAAGTGTTAAATATTAGCTATCATTCTGTAAAATTAGGTGTCTGAGCATCTTTCGAAATGTTCACCTCGTGTCAAGATCGAGTTGTTGTGACATCGAAGAAAGTGAATAAAAAATCAGGCAAAGCTCTAGTGCATGTTTTATTCCTCTGCATTCAAAAGGAGAAAAATAGCATTTCTTTATTATCTTTTATGTGAATTTTATATTTTGTGTTAAATAAAATGATTTAAGTCTGTGTAGTGAATCAAAAGTCTTCCTAAGTAAATTAACCAGTGACATGTGCAAAAATTACAAATCTACGCGGTATGTGTTATGTGATCAACATTTTTCAGAGCATACTATATTTAGCTTAGAAACAGTTCCTAATTTAGATATACATGGATTAACATTATTAAATTAATTCT
>JASEVX010000004.1:87358476-87427103 GCA_031761405.1 Serripes groenlandicus
ACTTCAAACACTTATTCAGGGTGATTAAATGACCCTGTATGTCAAGTCCCATAATTCTGGAATGGATTTTGACTGAATTGTGCCCAATTTTGGACTTAGAATGTTGGTCAAACCTTTGCGTGCAAGGCCTTTTCTCAGAAATGTGTAAGCTGTTGCTTTGAAACTAAACACACTTATTCAGGGTCATTATATGACCTTGTATGTCAAGTCCCATAACTCTGGAATGGATTTTGACTGAATTGTGCCCCTTTTTGGACTTAGAATTTTGGTCAAACCTTTGCGTGCAAGGCCTTTTCTCAGAAATGTGTAAGCTGTTGCTTTGAAACTAAACACACTTATTCAGGGTCATTATATGACCTTGTATGTCAAGTCCCATAACTCTGGAATGGATTTTGACTGAATTGTGCCCCTTTTTGGACTTAGAATGTTGGTCAAACCTTTGCGTGCAAGGCCTTTTCTCAGAAATGTGTAAGCTGTTGCTTTGAAACTAAACACACTTATTCAGGGTCATTATATGACCTTGTATGTCAAGTCCCATAACTCTGGAATGGATTTTGACTGAATTGTGCCCCTTTTTGGACTTAGAATTTTGGTCAAACCTTTGCGAGCAAGGCCTTTTCTCAGAAATGTGTAAGCTGTTGCTTTGAAACTAAACACACTTATTCAGGGTCATTATATGACCTTGTATGTCAAGTCCCATAACTCTGGAATGGATTTTGACTGAATTGTGCCCCTTTTTGGACTTAGAATTTTGGTCAAACCTTTGCGTGCAAGGCCTTTTCTCAGAAATGTGTAAGCTGTTGCTTTGAAACTAAACACACTTATTCAGGGTCATTATATGACCTTGTATGTCAAGTCCCATAACTCTGGAATGGATTTTGACTGAATTGTGCCCCTTTTTGGTCAAACCTTTGTGTGCAAAACTGGGAATGATGGGTTATAGACTTTTACCAATGCCTGTTCTGAAGAAGGCCCTGATAGACGATGGCCCTGATAGGCGAGCTATATTGTCCTCCGACAACTCTTGTAAGACTTAAAAAATGTTGTTTAGTCTACTCCTCCTTCACAGTATAAGATATTGATGCCAAACTTAGTAGAAATAATCACCAGCACATGATATTGTGTGCGCCCAAAACAGGAGGTAACTCTGTACCTATTTCCTAGAGTTATGCCCCTTTTTAGCCTTAAATTCTTTTCCAAAATTCATATTTCCTTCAATATCTCTAGAACTATTACAGATATTATTTTGAAAATTTATATTTTTGTTAAGTATCATAAGACAACATCACATACCAGGTTCCATAAATGTGACTGTTATTTTGACAAAATAATTCCCCTTTTTTAGACTTATAAAATTTCCGAAAATTCATATTTCCTTAAATATCTTTTGCTTCAAATCTCTCTTGGATCATCTACAATATATCCATAACAAACATTTAAAACAATCCAAAGCTATCATTCTTGGTGACTTAAATATTGACTGGAATTTATTCTTCTAAAAATTCCCTGGAAATTCCCTGTTAGCCAACAAACTCAACTTCAGACAACTAATTCAGCAGCCAACAAATGATTACAACTCCACCATTAACTTAATTTTTACAAATTTCGCCAATGAAGACAGTGCTGCAGGAACTTGTGAAACCTTAACACAGATCATAAACTAATCTGGATATCATTTAAATGCAAATCTGCTTAAATACTGAACAGGATTTCAAACTGTACAATATTCATGCTTTTTGACAATATATAATACTAATTTACGGAGTTTGTGACACTTCTCTGGATACTAACGATTCAAAATCATGATCAAAACATTTAGATATAGATAAATGGATAACCAAAATAGTGTCAATTTATTAAGAAAATTGCCAAACTTTTTGTGACACAACCATAACTGTACTGCTACTACATGTGACACTACAATTGTTCAGCATTTAGAATCTTCAGACTGCCCATAACCTGACCTGCATCTAAACACTGGTATATACTATATATATAGTCTGTTAACATATTATTAAATTGGGTCAATCTACCAAAAATGTTGTTTTTATCCTTTTCTGCACTCTAGAGGCCACAATTGTTAAGTGATGTTTGTGTTAATGCTTTAACTTTGAATGCATGCTTACAAATCATACAATCAATGAGTATCTTAAAAGGCATCACTCAAATCAATTTTTATTACAAATTGTGACCCTTTCCTAAACTATGCCCCTTTCATGAGTATGAACTTCCTTTAGTGATTGTTCTAGTTTGTGAATGCATCGAGTACCATTCATAACCTTCCTGATGGGCGTATTTTGTGGCAATTTGGTACTCTTGTTATTTCAGCAGTTTGAGCTTTGTCATGTGTTTTGCATTAGAAATCTCAGTGCATAACTCAGGTGATCAATCTAGGGCTGTCATGGCCCTCTTGTTTATTCATTTGATACATTTTCTAGCAAGGTCTCTTCAATATTAAGGAAAAAGGGTACATGTTATTCCTTGGACAAACTTGACCATCTCTTCAATTTAATAGAAATGATGCACTTTTAATAAAGGTTGATATTGAACACATACATTGATTTTCAGTATTGCAGCGGATCCTCGGTGGTTTGGGGGAAGGGGTAGTGTCAGAGATCTAGCTAAAGTATTTCAACAACAAATGCAAGAGGTAGGAAAAGATTACATTCATTCCAAATGTTGATATCCACATGTAGATGCATTTTGATGCCTCTTTGCATATATGTTTTCGAAGTCATTAGCTACTGTTTTGTTGTAGGAAAGCGTTTAAAGAAAAGTATTTTATTTCTACCTTTTGATTTTCAATATCTTTTCTTTAAACACATATTTAAGAAGACATTTGGAAATTAAAGGCTTTTGATTATGATAAAATAAAAAATGCTTTATGCACAGTCTGTCCATTTTGACACCTGCATCAGTGACAGACAGTACAAGACTGAAGTGGCTTCATATTCTTGCTAATCAATTAATAAAATAACTCTGATGTGACTGAATATATGAAGGGTGTTTGAAAATGTTCAAGAAAAGTTCCATATCTTTTTTAATTATGAATATTTTTGATCAACATTTTTACTGTAAAGACATCAACATATATTTCATTAAATTCATTGCTTTATTTTTATAAAGTACAAATGATGCGTGATCTATTGTCGCTATAGCAATGTCATTTAGACTTAAGCAACTAGCAACTTCTCAATAACGCCTGAATTTCATTTTCTTGTATTGATGCCGTAGTGGTACGTTCTGATATTGGCTTGTCATTTGTATCACCTGTAGGGTCATTAGAGAACCTATTGTACCATTCATAAATTTAAGGTGTTGACATTGCTCTATCTCCATACATAATTTTAATCATACTTGTCTCCGATTTACTTTTATCCACTAAAACACACAATTTCATTATCTCTCTTTGCTTTAGATTAATTTAAAATTCTTGACGATAAGCAATTCCTGTTGATTGCATAATATGGAAATGTCATCAATAACATCATGCCAGAAATAGGGGAAGTGTTGGCTTGTAAATTCATTTGTGCCCGATGCTCCTGGAACAGTTTCTTCCCTCAGTGAATGTACCCCTCTCATGATGACATGACGTTGCTATAGGGACTATATATTAAAATAAATCAATGCATTTAATAAAATATATTTTGATGTGTTTCCTGTCAAAATTGTGTTCAAATGTGTTGTTTAAAATTGTTTAAAAGAGATGTGGATTTTTTTTAAAACTTTCAAATATCCCTTGTATGTACAGACTGACCCAAGTCTTAACACAAAATGTATTCTTACCCTGAGTCAAATTATTTGTGTAAGGACAAACTGAGAGATATATAAATGATGATTTATTGCACATGTTTACAAATATTTCTGCTCATATGTTATTTCAGCATCATACCTACCAATCAGTGGTTAATGGAACAGTAAACAATATCCACTCCAGTGAAACACAATTGGATGAAAAACCTCAAAGCTATCTGTACCCAAGTAAGATAACAATTCTATTCATTGTAATGGCTTAACCATTTCCCGACTTGCAGACACATGCATCTGCATCAGTTGACTTTTGCCTCAATGTTTTTAACTCTATTCACTAAGAGTATTGTCATTTATAGAGAGTTCTCATAATTTTATCTTCATATTTTAACCCTTCCCTCATACGGCAATTCTGCAGCAGACAACTTTGAATGTATTTTGTCAAAAAATAGAAAATCTCCATAATTTAATGGATAACCTATGACAAAAAGTGGAAAACATTGTGGCAAAAGGAGAAATTGCACGTTTTGTGCAATTTCTTCTTTTGTCACTATGTTTTAAAAAGCGTCTATATGAGGGAAAGGGTTCAAAGTTAGCTGCTGTGGAGTTGTAGTATGTGAGAAAAGCTTTAATATATCTATAGGTGCTACCTATTTACGAAAAAAATGTAAGATTATAAACAATAATTAAAGAGCATACTTTGGCCATAAAAAATGATTTATAAGTAATTGACTAGACGATAATAATGTTAATGTCATGTTTCTTGCATGATCAAAACATGTTCCGAATTCGTATTGGCTATTATTATGAATAGAAAACTAGAACTATCACTGAAGATGATAAATACCCCCAAAACAGCACACTGACCTACACCATAACTTAATAAGTAAAAGGGCCATTACTCTGTAAAATAACATGCAATTGTAAGACCTTTATAATATGCACATCTCCTCTTGTTATAGTAGCTTCATGTAAATAAAATTGAATTCCACCCAGTGGTTTGTAAGAAATATGGCTTCTGACCAACCAACCGAATGCTCGGCACAGTGACTCTTATATACCCACTCTTCTTCAAAGGGTGTATAATAATAAAGTAAAGACTCTCAGAAAATCACGGAATATATTTATAATGAATTAGGTTAAAACATGAGGGCCAAGATGATCCTTTATCGATCACCTGCTTTATGGTAAAAAAACCCAAATATATCGGCCCTTTTCTGATGCCACCTCGCGACTGCGAATATGTCAATATGACAGTAACAAATTATGTAAGAGGTCACATTTCTGCTAAACCCTTTCCCTATTCGAGACGGTTTCTGAGGCCTTGCAGCAGATGGGCGTAGTAAGCTAAAGCTGTCGTTTGCTGTCATTTTTTTTGTCAAACGGGACAACATATTTCTTATAGAGTTCCATTTATTTTTAACTTTTTCGTACAAATATTAATTCACACAAAAATAACACAGCACTTTAATGATCTTAAATATCGATTTTAAAAAAAAAATGATTAAAAAGACGACAATAATTTTCAATCCGTGTTTTTTGTCTCATTTTATACATAACCAAAATGGCGGCCAAGGATTTTGCCAGTTTCATTTCAGAAAGGTTCATGGGTTATTGAAAAAAAAAAAAAAAATCTCACACATGTTACTCATTTATGTTTTTTTTTCGTATTATATACCTTATGTGATATGAATTCAATATTCTGTAGTGTTTTTTTTAATAACTGAGAAAATACATAACATCTAAAAACTTATAAGTATAATAATGATAATGAGTTGGAAACAGAGTGGGGAAAGAAAAGCACTGTTCTCCAACGTTTTCAGAAGCTGTCTGCTGCAGAATTGTCAAAAGTTGGCTGTATTAGAAAATTTAAAATGAAACAGTGTTTTATTTAACCCTTTCCCACATACAACAAATCTGCAGCAGACTAGTTTGAAAACATAGTGACAAAAACCTGAAAAATCTCAATAAAAGATAGCTTAGTTGTTAAATAAAGTTGAAGACATTGTGGCCAAAGGAGAAATTGCTCATCATGAGCAATTTCGCCTTCGGCCACAATGTTTTCAAAAGTCGTCTGCTGATATTGCATCGAAATGCATCTGCAGGTGGGAAAAGGGTTAAAAAATGGGCATTTTCTATCATTTAGATTTATAATATTTTGACTACTAGTCTAATTTAAGTCCTGAAAAATATTAACACTTCTTGGTAAGTCTATAAACTGATTTAAAAGAACAATTTTAGAAATTTAATATAATTTGATTAATTTCCATTGTAAGACACATCCATTTATAACTTATCTTTAAACTAATGAGAGGGAAGAGGAGCAGAACCAGCAGAATGGATGTGTGTACTGCCTACATTTTGATTCTTCTTTTCTTCAGCACCAGAGAAATACCATCATCTTGTTTATGATCAAGAGGATGACAGCAGTAGTGTGTACACAGCATCAAGTTTAAATGATCAGTTAGATGTCAAACAGTCTGAGGACAGTAGCACTGAATCAGATCAGATTTCTCTATGGGTGGACCATGAACTCAGAAAAATAAAGAGAAATCTATCAAAAGAACTTGCAGTGAAAGAAAGTATGAAAAATACAGGTATAACATGTACATATGGATGTCATTTAAAGCTTTTCATCCTTTACTATTTTTGTTGACAAAAGAAGTAATTTGTTTATACTAGGGATGGCAACGGTTACCGATATTACTAACCGGTTACTCGTACAATTTGGTAACCGGTTACCCGGTTAACCGTATAGATTCATAGACAATAAATATTCACTGTTTTAGTCAAATATGGTTGCGCATGTTACTGGTTCCACCAGTCCAAGACAGTTCATTACCACACAAACTGCACTTGACTTTGTTATCGTCAACACAGCGTTTGAAATGCTTCAAAACAAAGGATGTAGCAGGCGGCATTATGGCAATATATTCTGTAGATCTTTTTTTACGAAGTGACTGCTATACGATTTATAATATGTCGAATGAAAAAGGTACATAGCTGCATATCTTTAAATACCAACTCAGGGGAAAATGTGTTACAAACTTCAAATTACACTTCCAATCGTGTTGGTAAATAATAATTTTCAAAATCAACAATTGAAATGTATCACACTCACTCTAATTAGTTGTATTATCAAAACAAACGCCGAATATAATTAATAAGTGATTATCTTATAATTTCTGCCTTTATTAGACCTCAAACATTTTTTAAAAGAAACAAAGCGTCCTTTAATTGACAATTACACAAACAAACGATCATCAATAAAATCGAGTGCGGCTGTTATCGCAGTAATGTAAACACTGGCCGATCGAGGTGTGAATAATTAACCTCTCATGTCAGATACGTGTGTAAAATTGAAAAGAACAAAAGGTGAAACACAACTGTGTATATATATTTTATCTTTTCTTCCGAGTACTCGGTTACCGAAATTACTAACCGATTAATCGGAAAACGTACGGTTAACTGGGTAACCAATTAATCGTTGCCATCCCTAGTTTATACTTATAGTGCAATACGAGCTTAGTTGTGTATGACCCTGTCCAACATATTATAAATCTGCAGCAGACAACCCTAAATAACATCTGGAAAAAAACATATACATCCCTATAATTGATACTGTTATTAAAGAACGGAGTTGAAAACATTGTTGCAAAATGAGCAATTTCTTCTTATGCGAAAATGGGAAAGGGATAATAATTATACATGTAATTTTATAGCAATAGTGTAAATAAGATCTTGCATGATGATAAGACTCCATACCCATGCTTACCAACCTTTTCTCATCTTCAAGGGGGAGTTCCATGACCTCAAAGTGGGGGATTGGGGTTTGAAGTGGGAGATTTTCAACGCCATGTATTTAACAATAGAAATTTTCACAATAGAACGGAATTTAGATAACTATGCAGGGATACATGTACGAAAATAATTAAAAAGACTCATTTTGAAAATGTTTTCTATTAAACAGATTATTTTCAACTGTATATTAGCATTTAAGTATAATTTTGGCATGTTTTCAAATCTGTGCTTTGATATTAAGAAATGTTTTAACTAGAAAATCCTGCAAGTTGTCTGTTATGTCAAAGACTTTCATATTACATCCAAGAAAATAAAAATATTAACAACATTTTAATTTATAGACATACTTTTGAATGAAAAACCTGGGTACCAATGGAATAAAGACACAGGGAGAAGAAAAATACGTACATGTAATCATGTAGTTGAGCTACACACATTGTTTTGAACTTGTTGAAAGAAAGGGCCTTAATGAGTGACAATATGTTAAGAAGTTGATGTTAGAAAATGATTGTAGCAATTTTCAGTACATTTATCCTTATGATTCATGAATTTTCGAAATCGTGAGTTTCTCCCTCACGATCGTGTGGGTGGGGTTACGACCTTCAAATCTTGAGACTCACGATTGAATCTGGAGGGTTGGTAAGCATGCATACCTAAATCTTCTATGTAATCACTTACATTTACTATTTCACCACCCTTAACCCTTTTCCCATAAAAAATCTTGTATCCCTTGTTGGGAATAAGTACATGTACTGTGCAATTAAAAAGATAGCAACATTGAAATGAAGTCTGCCATGCAAAAATAGCAATTTTGTGTGTACCTGATGTATAGCTCTTAGAGTGAATGACTGAGGAATACAATGGAACCTCCAAATATTCCAGGTATGCTTTTTGTAATTTAATAAAACATTTCTGAAAGAAGAAATTGATTATCATCATCATTTTTTTCAATAGTATATTCCATGACTGTCATCAGTAAAGGCATCCAACTCCATTTCTATAAGAGATATAGGTTAAGTTTTGTTGATTGATTAGGGTTTAACGCCGCGTTAAATATTTTTTGTATTCATATCACAACGACCAGTGTTCCCTGGCTTAGAATATTGGGGTTCGACTCAAACCCCCTGGATTGACAACCAACATCGCTACTGCCCCAGCTACTGGGGATTGGCTACACTTTGTCAATTGAAGCTTATTACTTTTACATTTACAGCAGTTTCACCAGATTTGTTTGACATGATGTATGCCAAGCAGTCTAAATTACCATCAAATTCTGATAGTTTCGAGAGCTCAGAATCAAATACAACACAAACAAATCAAGCAACATCTAGTAATCAACAAGCAGCAGGGGATAAGGTAAAATTACATTTATGGCAAAGAAATATTTTTTTTATAAATGGATTAAAAAGAGTAACATGAGTCTTTTGAAATGGATAAGTCATTTACTAACAGCATTGTCTTTCAAATAGTATGGTCCGGAAACGAGCGTAGTTCTCGAAATAAGCTGCCTCGCATCATGTGACCAACATCCGGGGAACTCGCCATTTTGAAAACGGAAGAAAATTATCAAGTTTTAAAACTGCGTATATCTCGATTTTAACCAATCAATTTGACCATCAAAGTCATCCTTAATGCAATATCAGTATTCCATTTTCTTTACATGAGAGTATTTTATCCCGATGTTTCTTTTTAGGTGGATTTTCTTATTGGAAAGTTGACTTCATACGAACGACTTTGTTTACAAATGGCCGAAAGCTGAAACCCGATCTCTTTTTGTCGTTACTTTCCTACTTGCATGATGTTCATGGGGCTGATATAGTGGCTTTTTCTCTTTGATTTAAGCCTAATTCACTTATGTTATGTCTTAGATTTTCATATTTTACCGGTATTTTCGTTTTCTTAGATCAGTTAAATATCTCAAAAATCTAAAAACATGGCGTTTTATATGCACGATACGGTGATATTTGGAAACAGTTTTTCAATGTGTTTTAAGGGTCAAATGATGGAAAATTGGTAATTGAAATGTAAATTAAGTGTTGTTTTTCATATGTTATGAATTAGATTTTCGCTTTTTTTAGTTTATATAATCATTTCTTAGATATCAATTATTGGTAAAAATGCTCTTCCAAAATACCGGTTAATTCACAAAGCGTGATAAATACACGGCGTGATAAACACTTCCAGGTAAAAATCAATAACCGAGACCAGATATCCAGTACGATAAGACATTTATATAGGGCGTTTCTAGACCATACTATTTGAAAGACCCTGCTAACAGAGACTACTGAGAATAACTTTCCTTTTTCACCATATTTACAGCAGATATGAAACCTTTTTACACCAAGGTTTTTTTTTATCGAAATGTTGTAGATAGTTTCATGTAGTTGAGGCAGACAAAGTTTTTTTTGGGGAAGAAATCAGGTGTCACTTGCCAATAATCAGAGAGTCAAAGCATGATAGACGGACAGACAGACTGACAGACAGACGTACATTCTTCCTGCCAACAAAGGCTGTCATGTGTAAAGAAGGTTTTGCATGCTTTTTAATAATACAGATCTTTGGAAAGGTGGTTTTATGAATGAAATCAATTGGGCATATTAGCAATCAATCAAAATCATCAAACTTTTCCAATTCTAAGGCACTAATTCAAAGAATAGGGTTCAACGTTAATGGTAGCTGATGGTCTGTGGTAACCGAAATGTCTGTTACGGCAAGTGAATTTAGCACTTTCACTAGTCACATTGTGATTTGCTTAAAAATTATAAAGAGTCTATTGCGAATGTGTGTGGGTGTCAGATTGAATTCACCCTTCACTGAATGTGTTGATAATAGGTCCATGATTATCTTGACCCAACGCCCGCTAGATTTAACATTTACGGCCTTAACTTTACATTTCATCCAAACAAATCGCTAGTATCAATCTGTATTATATCACACAATTTCATCACACATTTTTCTTCAATATTCACATGTTTATTATATTGTAGAAAAGATTTGACAATATTGACCACTCTTATTATGATGATGAAATATACATGGATGAACAATGGGCAAAAACAGAAACAGTTTATGGTGACAGTGAAGATGTAAGTGTGTCTCCATCGCCAGTTAAGACTTCTCTTCCAATGAACACAGTTTTAAAGGAAACGCCTACAAAGGGAAACAAAGATAATAAAGAAACAAAAGGTACAACATTTTGTCAGGAAATTGTTGATGTCAAATAATTGTTTAAGCCTTTCCCACTTGTAGATGCATTTGCAGCAGACACCTTTTGAAAATATTGTGGCCATAGGAGAACTTGTTCTTCTTGCCACAATGTTTTCAACTCTATTCAATAATTAAACTTTCATTTGTAGAGATTTCCATATAATTTTGCATATACTTTTTCAAAGATGTCCGCTGCAGATTTGTTGTATCTGGGTAAGGGTTAAAGGTTGTATTTTATATAAAGTCAGGTTACAGTACTTGATCATTAGCATATTCTGATTTCAAAGATTAAAGACACGGTCCTTTTCTTATAAATAATTAGTATGCATCTCAAAGCATAGATATCTCTAGTTTATATAATCATGTCATGGTTAACCTACTATAAACTGATGTTAGTATTTGTCCAAATCGAAAAATTTCTAATGAAAATTTTGTCAAATAACACAATCATATTAACACGGGACAGAAAAATATTTCAGAGAAGGGATAATGCTAGCAATTTCCTCATTTCCTACAATGTTTGAAAAAACATAAAACAGACAACTTGTCCAACTAGTTTTATCTGGAAGATATTAAACTAGAAAAGGTCCAGAATTAAATCATTTTGCGTTTCCTGCCTGTAAGACAGACAGAGAGATACATTGGGATGGTTGTCATGTTTTCCCTTAAATGGTTATTACTTTGATTCTTGTTGAAGGATTCAATGTATACTTGCGACACTGGCCCATACTGATAAGGAAACAGGAAGAAAACAAGGAATGTAACTCTAGCTTGCCTATTGTCGAAAGTATCTGTGTCATTTTTAGCTCACCTGTCACGTAGTGACAAGGTGAGCTTTTGTGATCGCCCTTTGTCCGTCGTCTGTCCACAATTTATTGTGAACAAGATAAAGTCTTCATTTATTATCCGATGTTTACCAAACCTTTTAAGTAGCTAGATATACATGAGAGCTCGGTTCCTTTCGAAAACCAGTCAACCATCTATGCATGACAGGATTATGGCCCTTTAAAATTGGCAAAATTGCTATAATTGACCTTGTCAACAAATTAGTCATCCTTTATAATCCGATGTTTACCAAACTTATACAGTAGCTATAGATATGCATGAGAGCTCGGTGCCTTCTGAAAACCAAGTCATGAGAGCTTGGTTCCTTTTGAAAACCAGCCAGATCCGTCATGCATAACTGAATTATGGCCCTTTAGAATTGGCAAAATTGTTATAATTGACTTTGTGAACACGATCAAAACTTCATTTATTTGTCACATGTCCTTTACATTGGCAATATTGACACATTGTTTGATGATGCAGATATTGAAAACAGAAATTCTACCTTTACATTTGCTCCTGGAGAAGGTCAACAACCTCTCAGTATTTTTCAAGATAAAGATTCAGAATCTTTTTATCAGATTCCTTCAAACCATGTTAATTGGTCGAAAAACATGGCTGCCAGGGGGCGAGGCTATTTTGCCTTTAATATGTGGCTTGAGTGAAAACTTAAAAAATCTTCTCCTCCGAAAGTGTATGGCCAATTTCCAAATAATTTTGTAGAAATATTCCTATGGTGACCCTCTATCAGACTATGGGGGCTGGGCTTATATGGCTAAAGTGAAAAAAAAAAAAAAAAATCTGAGAATATAGGGCCATCATGGCCCTCTTGTTCCTTGTTCAGCCAATTATTTGCTTATCCAATGTATCAACTCCAAACTTTGTATAAAAATAGCTTGTGACCTGCAAATGTGGAGTGCTTATGAAACGAAACTGTATTTTGCCGTCTTTTGGGGTTATTTCCCCTTAGTCACATTCTCGTACATCCATCTTCTCTCTTATTTTACAAGCTATAAGCCATTTTCTAATGAGCCTTTCAGAAGTTTGCAAGGACCATTGTTTCACTACAAATCTTAATTATCCTCCCTTTGTTTTTAATCTGATGAACTACCTTGGTTGAATATATTTATTAATTTGATTATCTTCCTGCAGGCGACACTTGCATACCTTGAAATGCTCTTTGTTTTATTGTTCTCGCAGAACCAGTCAATACTAAAGGCTCTCCAGGCAATAATAAGAGAAAAATTAGTAGAATACCTACATCAAAATCCAGTGTATCCTCTAAACTACAGGTAATAATGACAGTGACATTCTTGTTCTGTGTTTTATTTGACACATACATATGACATTACCAGTATTAAATTACTGTATTTATCTGAAATGTTACATGATAAAGGTCTTTTTGTACCTTTCAAGTTCGTACCTTTCCAACCTACAATTTTGTTGACGCATATATGCAGCAAGATCCCTTTTGAAAACTTCGTGACAAAAGATGAAACTGTTTATGATGAGAAATTGCTCCTTCTGTCACAACGTTTTCATCTCTATTCACTAATTATATATTCATTTATAGAGATTTTCCATGGCTTTGATTACACATTTGTGAACTTGTTTGCTGCAAATCTTTTGCACTTGGAAAAGGGTTACCCTTTTCCCACAAACAGACTTTCTGATGCCTCTGCAGCAGACGACTTTTGAAAACATTGTGGCGAAAGGATGATGAGCACTTTTTCCTTTTGCCACAATGTTTTCAACTCTATTTAACAAATTAAACTCTCATTTATGAAGATTTTTCACATTTTTGGCCAGATTGCTCTAGCAATTCCCGTCTATAGATTGGTGATGTCCGTCAGTCTGTCTGTCTGTCTGTCTGTCTGTCTGTCTGTCCGTCAACATTTCGGTTAAAGTTTCAGGTTGAAGGTAACCAGTAACAAGTTCTATTGATTTCAATGGTTACTTTGACCTTGACCTTCAGCGGTTTCTTGTTTCCCAGATGTTTTGAAAGTCATCTGCTGCAGATTTGCTGTATGTGGGAATTGGTTAAATTTGGCTTTGTGGGGGATGACTGTAGTTGACCGTAGTGAAACGTAGTTAACTCTAGTTCAACATAGTTATAAACGTAGTTTGAACTTCAAGAAACCCATGATCATTTGGCCTTGGTTAGCACAACATTTTTCAACATGTTCAAAATATCTCTACAGTGAGCTTGGACGCCAAGACCCTACTGTGACCTTAGTTTGAACGAAGTTGACCGTTTTTAACCCTACTTGACCGTATGTTACCAAAGTTGTGCGTACTTCGAACATAGTTCACATGTAGTTCAATGTAGTTGTCCGTAGCTACATGTAGTGATATCCTAGTGAACCTTCTTCACCCTACTTCTACCTAGTTGACCGTGTTTGCACCACGGTGAACTACTGTGAACTACATGCGTGACCGTAAGATGTGACCGCAGCTTTTTGTCAGCACTCGGCAGATCACTTTCTAGCCATTATTGCATCATCACAAATTTGTTTACACCCTCAACACAAAGAAAACATTAAGCATGAGCAAGTATTCTCGCAGAGCTATTGTAAGTTACAGTTATTAATGTGGTAGCTCAGAGGTAGAGCTACAGCCTCATAATTCAAAAGTCCAATGTTTGATTCCCTCAAGGGTTTGGTCATTGTTTAGGTCTATCATCACATTTAATCCACAAACTGGCTGACTATCCAGAAATCAGACTTCAAGGGTGATTAAAATACTTTTTAAGAACTTTTATATAATTAGGGTAAAATATATAAAAGTTTAAACTTAACTTTAAGTTATAAAAGTATGCTTTTGACTGCCATGATTTTCTTGCATTTTTACATTTTCTACAGAACGAAGATGCAGCATATGCCAATATTGTAACCATAAAATCAAGCCTTGATGATGCAGGAGTGCACCAAGTTACACATAAAATGAAAAACCTGAAAACAGGAGGAACAAGAACTGTTTTTAATGATAAAGTAAATGCAAAGAAAGTCGTTACAACCTTTCGGGCAGCTCGATGAGAGAATACAGGTTGATATTATTTATTTTTTTGAGGTTTGTATTTAAAACAAGATGAACATTGATGTACATGTACAAGTTTTCAATAGTTATTATATTCATAAATTACTGCATGCAGTTGCAATTATATGCATGATCAAATATTTAATTGATGGCAGATGTATGCATTTTTAGCTTAATTCATTGAATCTGTTGAAACACCAATAGACCACACAGTTTTTTTATCATCCCAATATACAGATGCTTTCTTATGTCTACAGTTGTCGACTTTTGTAAACATTATATAATATTATATATTTAGTATGGCTACGTTCATTGGTCTGAGAACTTAATTGGCTATGATTTTGACGAAGGTCATTTCAGCATAGCATGTGATTTCTTTTAATGTACATGCATTTATATTGAGCACCACATTCACCTGTTTCTGTTTACATTCAGTCACAGGCAAAGGATATTTGAAAATGAGGTCTATTATCTCATGTGTGCGTGAATTGTTAAAGTTATGTCATAATTTGCCTCTACAGTTTTAAAACAGAATACAATGTACATGGAACAATCACCAAAGTGTGAAGATGTTTTTCATCTCTGTTAACTAACCCTTCCCCTCATTTAGATACTTTTTGACGCCTCTGTAGCAGACAGCTTTTTAAAAACATAGTGACAAAAGAAGAAATTGCTCAAAACAAGCAATTTCTCCTTTTGCCACAATGTTTTCCACTTTTAGTCATAGGTTATACATTCAATTATAGAGATTTTCTATTTTTTGACAAAATATGATCAAAGTCGTCTGCTGTAGAATTGTTAACTTATTGCCAAGAAATATGGACTTATTTGGAATGGCATTTAATTTATTTGTTAGTATTAATGTTATAGAATGAAACTAATGTGATTTCTCATTGACTTATTTCCAGGCAAGACATGTGTTCCATTAAACATTCTTGTTTTTTTCTCTTCAAAGTTCTGTGATAGATCATTTGTGATCATTTGTGATTACTAAATCTGTTCTTTGTAATACTATAGATTAGGCTGAAAAATGGAACATTTACACGGAGAAGAATTTTCAGTTCTATGTTCAATTTGTTCTCAGGAAAACAGGATAGTAATTTTTATTTTGGCTTTTTTTATTCCTTATACCATGTATTTGGAATGAAAAATAAAATTGTTAACGAAACACACATATTCAACCAAATTTACAGTACATACAAGTGAAACTTCCTCCTTATGATGCATATGAGCTTTTACATGGAAAACTCTGTCTTCAAACTTAAATTATGATAGCAGTATATATCCAGATCTGCCGTTGCATACTCATAGTCTGATCAGTATCTGAACTGTTTGCAAGACCAACCAAGGAAAAATTAAAGAATCCACTCTGCGAAATAAGTAGTAGTTCTATGGTCAATTTTATGGTCCCTAGCCATTAACTTTTTGTTTGGACCAGTGAAAATTGGTCAGTGTAATTGTACATGAAATATATAACATAAACACACATTTAGGATTTTGGGACCATTGAATTTTATTAGTTAATTTCAATGACTGAGAATCCCCTTGCAGTGAGAGGGAAAAACTGAACAGATTGTTGGAATGTACAGGGGGAAATAAGCTTCGTAATGTAAACCTCATATTGAATGCAATCAGAAATTAGTATTGAGTTTTTATGCATGTTCATAGTTTTGTGAATATGATTTGTTTTTTGTTTAATAAAGCCTGTTTTATGTGTGTCACAAATATGTTTCCTTTTATTAAATAGCCTAGCCTATGTTTCAGATTGAGTAAATAGAATAGGTCTAGTCCGGGATGTGCAGTGGTGGGTCACTGTAGGGATCTGCCAGCTCTTACAATCGTCTTGCTGAACATATACAACTAGATTGTCTACCGTGAGAGCAAGACACCAGGGTTAGATCACTACCTAGTATGTTCATACCAACAACTTTACAAATGATAAAATTGGCTTTCCTCCTTAGTGCATGGTTGCAAAGATAGTATTGTGACTGATGCTCTGGTGTCAGGATAGACTTACCAGGAATACTGGTTCTTTTTCAAGAAAACATCATCATGTAAATAAACAAGAGGTTGATTTGGCCCTTTATCACTCTACTAGACTGGAGTACTTCAGCTGAGTATCAGGCCAGCAGTATTGGATATGTTTTTTTAGAATTGTGTCATTTAGCACCCTTTCTGATGCAGTATGAAAGCCATATGTTTCAACAAATCAATCTTATGAACATTTCTGCCAAATTATCTTGAGATAAAATCTGTTGTTTCACAGCCGGAGAATTCTTTAAGCTTTCTCATTTTACACACTTTCTGACGCCACATCAAAAATAGCTCTGTATAGAATTAAAGTCTTTGAACAAATTTTAAAACAGATAACATGAACCTAAGGAACATTATTACACTGAAGTTTGGTTAACATTGGCCATGTTGTATAAGAGGAGAAATTGTTTAAGAAATTGTTGATGACCCTTATTGACAAGACACAGGGTGATACAAAAAAAAGCTCACTTTTATCATGTTGTTCGCTGCACCTTAACCCTTTCCCTCATATAGACGCTTTCTGACGCCTCTGCAGCAGACGGCTTTTTGAAAACATAGTGACAAAAGAAGAAATTGCACAAAACGTGCAATTTCTCCTTTGGCCACAATGTTTTCCACTTTTTGTCATAGGTTATCCATTCAATTATGGAGATTTTCTATGTTTTGACAAAATACGTTCAAAGTCGTTTGCTGCAGAATTGTCGTATGAGGGAAAGGGTTAATCGTTACAAGTGACTTATATGAAACATAAAGAAGGTATGTAACAAACAACTGAGTCTCCTTTAAAATTTACTGAATAACTGAGAAATTCAATAATAAAACTGTTAAACAAAGTATATATTCAATGGAAAGGCACAACTATAAATTGTTTACCTAACTAAAAGCTTATAAAAAATAGATTCAATAAATATCTAGTGAAATTATAAGAGATAGGGTACAAGTAGATATATTGATATAAATACCTATATTAAGTCCTGTCCATCACCGTAACCCACACACAACACATATGTAGCAGACCACTTTGAAAGCATCTAGGATTGTTGAAACGCTTTAAAGTATAATGGCAAAAGGTGAAATTGCTCAGTATGAGTAATTTCTACTTCTTTAGTCTGAATGTTTTCAAAAGTCATCTTCTGCAGAATCTGCAGATTCATCAGGATGCATCTTCAAGTGGCAAAGGGTTAATTTCTATGACTATGAGAACTTTGTTCTAAGGTGAGCTAAAAATACTTCAAAGTATTGGAAGATAAGTGATACAACAATTGTGTTTTGTGAAAGTAGTGCAACAAATTTAACAATTTTCTCAAAGCAAGATTATTTTCTTTTTTACATGACACACACTATTAAGTTTGGTTTTGACACTTTGTTGTAATTATACATCTGTGTTATTTCACTGGTCATCTTATATCCCGCTGTCCTCTGTTAAAAAGTTTCTCTAACAGTTTCCCTTTAATCAGAGTTCCATTGTCGCCAGGCCCGCTTTTATTATGATGGATACTGGTTATACTGTCATTTACACCTGGAAGCAAACGGGGGGAAATATACCATACATATTCAATACGATCCTGAAAGAAAACCTAACAGCATTATCAACTTATGGCATGTCTATTAATTCAATTTATTCTACATTCACACATCTACTATAAGTTATCTTGCTGACCTATATCGATCAAGGCTTAAAAGAAAATACATGTTTATGAACTATTAACATCAAATCGTAAACTTCTCTTTACTGAAAAGCACTGTTATTTTAAAGGTCAATCTTTAAGTTTAATTATCTGACTCGTATCTTCGGTTGTCAGCGTAAGACGGTGTACTGATTCGCTATTTTAAACCGCTATGTTTGAGCTGGGACCACTCATACGTATAAGTATAAGTGGTCCCCGGTTTGAGCAAGGAGGAACTCTTTAGTCTTTGCCATTAACTTGCTAGTGCTTTCGAAACTGTAAAACTCGATTCGATCTTATTTAAAAATTATCTTTTAATTTTTGAAAGGGGATATACGAGCCCATAAATGAAATCAGCTGCTTTAAATTTGTTTATATATTATTAGCGGATAGCCACATTTTACCTTGACAATATAAATAGATAGTTTCATTAAATAATCTCTTTCCGTTAACTTTCTGTTTTTTATCTAAATAAGGTAATACGCTGTTTTCAACAGTATTTAAGTCATTGACACTTTTCAATTATCCCTAGTATAGGTACTTACCCGTTCTATGGTGGGAAATAGATTTACGAAAAGTTGAAGCAACATATATGTGTTTAACCGTTTCACCTACGCAGACGTATTTTTCGCATCCCCAGCAGAGGACTTTTGGAAACAGTCTCGGAAAAGGGTGAATTTGCTTTTCTTTTGCCACATTATTCTAATCTCTATTAAAAAAAATGTTATTATTTACAAACATTTCCATAAATTCACAGAGGTCTGTTGAAGTTTTATTCTAATTTGGAAGATGTCATCGAAATATAAACACATACCATGTGATAAGATTCTCTCTCCTTTGATCTGTTCAAGGAGTGCGTGTTCTGCTTTCACGGATTTTTTGACAGGAGCTGTGGAATTAACAACTGTAATGAAAATAAGAAACCGGTCAATGTTTAGAAGCACATATGTAAATTAGAACATATCTTGAATATATCAAAAATGACTGGTTTGGTGTTTCGCCGCAATAACAAAAACAAATCAGTGATATTACGGCGTTACCAGTTCTACTGGTCCATTTATCCTGACACCAGCCAGTCAGTCGTAATGCTTATCCTACAATCCTGAGCGCCAAGAGGGCAGCCATTACTACCATGTTTCAAGTCTTTGGTATGAGCCGCGGACGCTCTACCACTAGATCCCCGATGAAGGCGGTCCAAACCAAGTGTACATATTGACAAGAAATATTTGCGTTATTCGTGCAGTAGATAAAATACTTTAGGCTCAATGGTATTTGTGACGAGACAAAGAGCTGTCAAGGCACCTGCGTGACCTAATCAAATACTGTGAACCATTAACCTGACACTATGTTGTGGGTACTCAAAATATAGGGTTTAGTTGGATAATAAGAGAGACATTTGGGGGGGAAGAGCTGTAACCCCCCTCTGGCCTCACTATCACGTTAGATGCTCAATTGGAGAGTCAATGTAACCGCAAATCGTTAGACGCAACTCATTTGTTAACATATTTTAGACGATGTCATTCACAAACCGTCCTTCGTGACATTTCGTTCAGGGAAGATACAGATCACCCAGTCTGGTCAGGACTTTCGTCTGATGATGCTCATACAATGCTACTGCTTTTCAGGAATTCAACGTTACATCCACTACGAAACGTATATAAATCCTTTCCCACATACTGATTCCTCTACAGCAGAAGATTTGGAAAACAGTGTAGCAAAGGGAGAAATTGCTCATCTCTATTCAACAAATATGCTTTTATTTCTAGAGATAGTTAAAAGAAAAATACCCTATGTGATTTCAATATCATGTGCTGCAGATTTAGTGTATGTAGGAAAAGGTTAAATAAGTGGCTATCCTGGTTTGTGCAACGATATGTAGGTACTGTACTACATATATGTGCTTGCCATGATCGTTTCTCTTTTCATTAGCCTCATGATTAAACAACGGTTTTATTTTCAAAGTTGGGAATGCCAGTGGAATAAATCCAGAAAACTAGTTTAATAAACTTACGTGAGTATATCATTACTCCAACATGGACAATAAGAAACAACAGTGCTAGCTTTGGAAACAATCTTAAAACCCTTGCAATGGGCTGTGGCGCACATATCAGTGAACAGTTAAATCTAGCCATGGTGTGTTCGATTTCTGAAACCTTGGAGTCAGGGTTTGGAGACAAGAGGTTTCATTACTTCAAATCTGAAATAACAGAATAATAGCTTATTAGATCAAGTATAAGTTGTTCGTTACGCCGTTACCAGCAATATAAACCCTTTCCAAAACACAGGCGATTTCC
The DNA here is from genome assembly GCA_031761405.1 of Serripes groenlandicus. Classification (NCBI taxonomy): domain Eukaryota; kingdom Metazoa; phylum Mollusca; class Bivalvia; order Cardiida; family Cardiidae; genus Serripes; species Serripes groenlandicus. The sequence continues at coordinate 87,379,091 of JASEVX010000004.1, forward strand.
GACTCGTCTGAAGCAGACGACTTTTGAAAACATTGTTACAAAAGAAGAAAGTGCTTATAATGAACAATTTCCCCTCTTGTCACAATGTTTTTAACTGTATTCAATAATTATACTTGTATTTATATAAACAGAAGACTAGATAAGAGGGAGTGGACGGGTCTTTTCCACACAATATTCTCTTATTATTCACTGCTCAACAAGAAGAATAAATAGAAGGTAATTACCACTGGCATATCATACTTTTTTCACAGACTTGGCACCAAGGTGGAAGGACCTCTAAGTGAATATTAAAATTAAAACTAGAAATATCACTGAAAGTGATGAATACCCCCAGCTGGTGCCTGACAATATACATATGTATGAGAAAGGGTTGCTGAGAAATAGTGTTCACAAGAAATGTCTACAGACCAACGGACCGACCGACCAACCGACAAGCGTGACTCCTATATAGCCCCCATATACTATGTATCTGGGGGTATAAAAATTAGTGATACGGACTATATCATCATTTAGTTGATTCTGTGAAAATAAAAATCAGACTTTGGAAAAATTATCTAAACGGTATTTAGAAGTATTTAGTTATTATTATAATTAACACAATAGCAACAGACAGATGACACGTTTCCAGAAGAGGAGGACCATCTTCAAAATTCGAACAACAAATGAACCTAAAGTTCATATTAGAAATACTCTCGCTGACGAATAGCTATCATTTTACTATTATCGCAATATTTGAAAATCTTGTTTAAAAGTCGTACTTAAAGAAAGAAAAAAAAATTAAAATTGCAATAATTCAAAGTAGACTATAAAATCGACCTTCCCCTTTCCCAAACCCATTAATACACTGCTCTTTTCACAGTGTATTATACATTTATATATTATACATCAAAGGGGGCCAGCACGTATTTTTAGCTTTATATAGTGTAAATATAGACAAGGGTTGGAACTCGCCGATTTCGAATTTCACCCCTCAACTCGTTCATGCCCTAATTAAATTTATATCAGCGAAGTTAAATACACTTTCCTTGTACATGTAGCTACGTTGAGCTAAGACATTTATCTACCCATATACATTAACATCAAACACATTGTATGCACGATAGCTGAGAAATGTATGCTCGATCACCGCGAAAATTGTCATTTTTGTTTAGTCGGACAACGTCGCGTACACCAGCACGTATTTTTAGCTATATATATATATATAGTGTAAATATAGATAATGTAAATTTACACTATATATAGCTAAAAATACGTGCTGGCCCCCTTTGTTATACATAATATTTGTTATATGTTTCAGAGGAAATTTGTATGCTTAGTATAGATCTTAATCGTGTCTTTATTTTTAGTTCAATAATAGCGAAAGTGCTACTACGCCTGAAATAAATAGTAGCGTTCTAGTTCTGTGCTCTGTCCGAAAGATTCTTCAATTGTCAGTGAAAGCTTTCTTTCTTGATTGTCATAGGCAGATACAGGCTGGACTCTCAACACAATAAAGGTAAGTTATCTATTGTAGTATATAGTGTGTTTTGTACCATTTTCACTGTGCTGATCAACATGTCATCAAATTTAGAAGGGTTTGGTGCGGCCATCAATCTCGGCCAAATGCATGTTATTCAAAAGAAATACATGGTCGTTTACGCTATTCATTAAATCTGTGGGTGAGAGGGACTTTGGGGGAGTGTCGCCCCTAGCCCTCGCACGAGACAGAACTTTGGCCGGGATGGTGGACTTTATTATTCCACTTAAAAGCGGGACCCTACTTGTAAAACCCAAATCGGCCGAAACCCTGAACCAAATAAGAACTCTCTCTCATCTGGTCATATGTAAGAATACATGCAAATCGTTCTTGCCAGAGGAATGTACAACTGTGGAGGGGGTTATTCGCATACACACGCGGGAAAAAATAGATGATTGGATAGATCACTTAGAGGTAGTAGTTGCAAACAAGGCCCCAATTTCAAATGTTTCTCAACAGATACCACAAAGCTACGGGGATAGTAAAAATCATTTTTGCCAAATCTTATAAAAATTAAAAATTCTTTGTCTTTATCACCATAGAAACTTATCAAGTACAACCATTGATTAAGATGTTTTAATTGTCAGGGTTTCGGTCACACTGCTCATAAATTTAAAAGTATGGTAAAATGTGCCCGTTGTGTTGGGGACCACGGGAGTGGGGATTGGGATTACCCTATCCGCTATCCAAATTGTACGGGGACACATACTGCGCGATACAGATTGTGCCCGGAATATGTCAAAGCCTCTAAAATACAAGCATACCAAAACAATAATGATTGTTCTTGGGCTCGGGCTGCGGAAAGCTGCCGGCAGCTTCAAAGACAATCTGCAAATGTCTGCCCAGACCTCCAATCTCACCGGGGGGTTTCCGCCAGACCAGCTGCCCACTGGGAGGAAACGCAAATTAACATCCCCCACCCTGTTATCTTCCCAAATTACCCCCAAAAAGGTCACACCTACAAAGAAACAGGTTTAATCACCCCGACTCACATGTGCTATTCCACTCAGCAAGACCCCTGCATCCTCCTCAATGCCCATTAACACACCCGAAAATGCCATTACACCATGCACTTCCCCTTCATTCTCCCCAGGATTAAGTCCCACTTTTTCCTGCAGCCGGTCTTCGCAATGCACATCATTAGATAGCCCAAGCAACACATCAAAGAACAACTGGGATAAAAGGGACACAATTAACACACCAAGAAAGTTCCCGACATATAAAAATGAGGAATCTTCCTTGACAAATGTATCCCAAATGGACTCGTCCGAGGATTCCCCCCCCCCCCCCACCCCACACCCTATGTTTATTAAAGGAACTAAGAAGGCAGCCAATCAAAATACTATAAAATCCTTTTCCACCCAAATTACACAAACTGATGCAGTCTCGGACATAATAACCCTTGCTTGGGGACATCATGACAGAAAACTCACTCTAATAGAACTATCCACAATCATATTGCCAAAAAGTCAACCCGCACCCCAATCATCCACCCAACACAGAGTTCATATACCCACTCAAATACACCTTTACTCCCTTTAGCAATGACAAATACAAGAATAAGCCAAATTGGCACACTCATACCTGGGCCCAGGTTAAAAGTCTCACTTCCCCACTCAAAACTGTGAGTTCAATCTTATAAGGAATACGTTATTATTTAACCGGTTCTATTTAAATTGCTTCCTTTTCATCAATGTTATTTGTTTGAGGGGGCTTCATATCGCGTCCGAGCCCTATATGCATGCTCGGTCTATTTATAGACTAATTATCAACAGTTGCTATGGAATAGAATAGATCAATTTCGCATTACCGACTCCTTACGCATATTATATGTGGCAGGCATCAGTGGGCAAGGATTCCCGACAACGTCTCCACTGTTCGGAGGTCCATTTTCGGATCCTTGCGCCCAGATGTACATTATATATATATATATATATATATATATATAAACTATCTTTTTTGCAAATAGACCCAGGGTTACACTGAGATTTCTGCCACTGGAAAATGGTCATTTACCGGTGTAATCTTGGACAGCGTCATCCCCGAATGGGTATGCCCAGACAAGCGCTGTTAAAATTCAACCGTCTAATTAGTTGTATTCTTGCTTCTGTTTAAGCTGGGACAGAGACTATGTCTCTGGCTGGGACTACAACCACAACAAATCTCCGACGCTAACCACTCGACCACAGCGGATTCCTCTATAAACAATAGATATTGTACAATATATAAACTATTGTTTTATAAACAATAGATATGTGCATGATGTACTAGATATTCAACAATAGTTATATAAACGATAGGTATGTATGTAGTATTATATAGTAAACAATAGTTATAACACTAATCCCCTCGGCCCCCTTAACCCCAAGAAAATACCAAAAAAAATAAAAATATATATATATTTATGTATATAATATACTCACACGAAAAAGAAAGTGTGCACTTGGTTAGAGGGAATTGTTTATACTTATAGAAGCAAAAGATAGGCAAATTTGGTATCAAAATGTGCAAAAATGTATTGGCTATACGATGTTTTACTTTTAATTGAAATTTGATAATTATCAGAACATTGTTTTACGTGTGAATAACGTAGGGGTGAAAAGTAAAAGTTGCATATTTGTAATGTTTTGTAACTGCTTTTTTGTCTTCGGATATTTGTCAAGTTACGTGACACGGGTGCATACTATTTGGGTAAATGGGTGAAATGTGTGAAGGGTTATTTTCTTCACTCATGATGATAAATCCGTATATCTAAACTTTGCAACTTTTTCGTGCGAGTATATATACTAGATAGTCTGCAACATTAGAACTGTTACCAGCGAGTCTGTTGAAAAACTAACCCAATGTTCAACCCTGAACGCCAAGTAGGGAAAGCCACAAACCAATAGTCCGAAAACAATAATAGTAGTAACAACGATAGCTGCTCGCCAAATGGCATTAATGCCGAGCGCGAGGGTATTAAAAACAACGCCAACCAACAACAACAAACGTTTATCATTAGACCACTGCATCATGCGTAATCGTAATGTTATCCCCCAAAGAAAGCTCATTGAAACCAACATTTCAAAAGTCTGGTACGACCCGATCCAAGATCGAACCCTACCTGATCTCAAAACTTATAGTTACTCAATACTTTTAAAAAGATTCATCATACTTAAATGTTGATAACCCTTTCCCGAATACAACAAATCTGCAGCAGACGACTTAGAAATGAAGTTATACATACTGAAAAAATTTTGGCAAAAGGAGCAATTGATCGTTTTGAGCAATTTCTTCTTTTGTCTCACTGTTGTCAAAAGTTGTCTGTTGCAGAGGCTTCAAATGACGTCTAGTCGAGCCCCGATAGCTCAGTCGATAGCGACGCGGGCTGTCAATCCAGGGGTTGTGAGTTCGAATCCCGGCTCGGCCAACTTTCTTTCCGAGGATTGACAAAAGTCAATGCGACATGCGTCATTCGTCTTCCACCAATGGGCTAAGTCTATGTGGAAAAGCAGCCAGTTGCTTAGGAAGATTGATGTGTGGAGTACTGGTGTGAGAAAACCAGGATATGCATGAGTAGGTGAACTGGCCACCGTGATATAACTGAGTAATTGTTAAAAACGGCGTTAAACCCCAATCAATCAATCAAATGACGTCTACATGTGGGAAAGGGTTAAAAATGCTCTAGAAAATTGAGAGAGAGGGAAGGAAGTGTATACCTACACAATAGCACAGATACACCTTTCTAACACGCGTTTTGATTATTAGTATCCGATGAAGATATTATTGTAGAACCAAAAAGATGTATGTCTGCATTGAAGTAATAATATAACGAGGTTAAACACTCATTTTATATAAATTTCACATTAAAGGAAACAAAGAATGACATTCAAATACGCGATAAATAAATAGGAACAATTCATATATTTTACATACCACATAGATACATATTACTTCCTAAATATTCATAACAATCCAAATTTCGAAATACTGTATGTGTAAAGCGGCACTTAGGCTACTATTAGGCCTACAGCAAATCAAACAAGGATGTGACGCTGATAACGAGATTTATACACCCGAGTAATTTTATGTTCAACACGCCACACTACACACTGGGTGCATACTTCTTCGATGATAACAAATCTTACTTCATATATGTCTCTGTTCATATCAAGTCGTTTGTCAATATTGATCTGTGTTCTGTGTATTATCTCCCTTTTTTCACACACTGGCTTGTTGGTATAGCAGGAGAAATGTCAGATCCGAAACAAATCTTAACGCCCCTTTCAAACATACAGTAAAACTGCAGCAGAATATTTTGAAAACATCTAGGCAAAACACTGGGAAGTTTCTATAATAGAAGGTATAATTATTTAGAAAATTTTAAAACATAGTGGCAAAAGGAGTAATTTCTCATATATTCATACTCTTTTCAAAAGTCTTCTGCTGCATTTGCGTCAAAATGTGTCTAATTATGGGAAAGGCGTAAATGGAGTCAGTCAAACAATGTGGGAAGAAATGGATTTGACCATACCAAAGGCAACTTTATTTTAATAAAAAGCATATATATATATATATGTGTGTGTTCCTTTAGGCGTTTACCTGCTATTTCTAGAGTTATCTGCATTACGTAATCGGCGAATATAACTTCTTTAAAATTAGAATCTTGTACGATCTTAATGGTTTTGAACGAGTGTACCTCAAAATCCCCTAGCTCATAATCCCCTAGGTCCAAAAATGGCTAGGTAGTCCAAATCCCCTAGGTGTAAAATACAGGGTACTTAAATCCCCTAGGTGTAAAATACAGGGTACTCAAAATCCCCTAGATGATATTTTTAGGGTACTCAAAATCCCCTAGACAGAAAGTTCAAGGTAGTCAAAATTCCCAAAAGGAATGAGTGTAAATGTTTCTATATATGTTTTAATAAATATAGAATATATAAACAACTAGCATTGCTAAATGATAAATAGACAGATAAATAGATTATCCTTTGATAATTCCAACTTTCAATAACTGAACCTACCGGTATTACTTAATATAAAATCCTTTTCCTGCCTTTGCCAACAGAATGCAAAAAGATTAGACTCCAGTAAGAGCTTTTGTAAATGTGGTAAATGAGCCCTCTGATCTGAGTCTATACTGCTTGTGTATGCAGTCTAGACCCAGAGCAGAGGGCTCACAGGTGATAAACGAATTAAGGTGATAATTGCCTTAAAGTGATAATTTCTTTAAATAATATTAATAACAATAAGTTTAATTTTATTAATTCATCTGTTTGTCACAACTATTGATTGTGCTAATCATAGTTACTATGATATAATTAAGTACTATCTTGAGATGTCCTTTGTTTACCGCTTTCAATAATTGAAGATCTACATTTACTATATCTGCAGTTTGTAACTCTAACTTTATTTGCAATTTTCCAAACCGTTACAATAATTTTGGTTGATTAAAGGGTATATTATAGACATAACTGTTACTTATCTTTATGGAGGTGTCCATAAAAGAGCTGTTTTAACTCTTTCAACACTCTGATCTGCTAAAAGACATTAGTTACATATGCCCGTATTTTATGTTATACCTATAATAGTTACTTAGTGTTGAAAGGGTTGAAACATAAATAGGAAGACAATTTTTCAATTCTAGGGGATTTTGACTACCTTGAACTTTCTGTCTAGGGGATTTTGAGTTCCCGGAAAATATCATCTAGGGGATTTTGAGTACCCTGTAATTTACACCTAGGGGATTTTGACTACATAGCCATTTTTGGACCTAGGGGATTATGAGCTAGGGGATTTTGAGTGCCACCCGTTTTGAACACGTAATATAGGAATGGTTAAGCTCCGTCTTTGTTGGCAATTTCTCTTTTTCCAAATTGTTTTCAAAAGTCGTCTGCTGCAGAATCATGTTTAATGTACGAATATATAGATGGAATGAGGTTTTGAGATAAACTTACGACAATATAAACTGAGAGAAACATAGCGACAATTCCAAAGATGTTTCCAATTGTCGTCTTCTAGATAAAACACTTTTTTACATGATTCATGTATACAAGAGATGTGACATAACTTACCGTCTGCTTCATTATATTCTCTAGATAATGCATACTAATATTGATTTTGTGTTACTATGACATTTATTTTGAGAATAAAATATGCGTCTGCAGACGTTCACTACAAAATGAATACCCTTCATTGAGGACATTTATGATCAATATAAAGCAACATGAACATCTCGATCATGGTGTAGAGGGTCGTCTCGAAAGTGGGAGGCCAGGATTCGATCCTGTTCGGATCATACTGAACTACTTTAAAAAACAAATTATTACTGAGATACTTTCCTCCTTAGCCATCAGGGTTGCGTGGAAATCATAACGACCGATTTGCTGGTGTCAGGATAAGCTAGGACCGTGATATGACTGAAATTCTGTTGAAAGCGGCGTTAAAAACAATACAAACAGAATCCAGATGAACATGCGCGTCCACACAGTTTTCTGTTCGGTAGCTAGATCCTGTCAAAGAAACTCTGAAGCTGCTAGCATAAACATTTAGATCAGATGACACGGGTAGCCATAGCGGTCTGCTTCATTATCTAGTGTTTGTCATTAAATACCATGTGGTTGGTTTTCTATGCACGATGCACATATTTTCATGCATATGATCATGCATATTTTTTAATAAATCATTATCGCTGATGCAGTGTTACTAAAGGTCGTCCAACATTGCTGCGTAATGCCGTGGGTTCAAGTTCGTCTAGGCCAAACCAAACACATAGATCCAAAATTGGTTTCGATGTAAAAGTATGTCACTCTTTGTGGCTGACTGATGCGCCAGCCTCGTGACAATTTTACCAGCACTGGTGGTAATTAATTGGGATTCGCATCGCTAGATATCCCTTATTGTCAGAGGAATCCGCTGTGGTCGAGTGGTTAGCGTTGGGGATTTCGAAACCGGGTGTCCCGGGTTCGATCCCCAGTCGCGGCACTACGGTCATGGTGGAGTGCCCTTGGGCAAGGCACATTTTCTAGTACTGGTTTGTTTACCCAGGGATCATGAATAATTAAATTTAATTGCGCGCTAAATGACCTTAGCTGTCGATGCGCCATAAAACAATATACATTCATTAATTCATTCCTTATTGTCAGGTTTTTCCGTCTGTCTGTTTGTTTGTAAAGCGACGCTCCACAGCCCAAACCGACTGGCCGATTCCGATGAAACTTGGTGAAAAGGTGCCATAGGGGCTCAGGGTGTGCGCGTTTGAGTTCCGTTGCTATGCAGCTTGCAAAAGACCGCTTTTAAAAACCCAAACCATGTTTCTATCTTCTCCTACAGTTTTTAATGTGGAGAGCTGAAACTTCGGTTATAGATACTTCGAGATATTTAGAAAAAAAGTTACGATTTTTGATTTAGGCATTTGTTTACAAATGGTAGCCTTTCAAAGATAGCCGTTGCTATGCAGCTAGCAAAAAAACGCGTTTTAAGAACCCAAACCATTTTTCTATCTTCTCCTACAGTTTTGAATGTGGAGAGCTGAAACTTCGGTTATAGATACTTCGAGTTATTTTGAAAAAAACGTATCCGTAACGATTTTTGATTTAGGCCTTTGTTTGCAAATGCTAGCCTTTCATTGATTTAGGCCTTTGTTTGCAAATGCAAGCCTTTCAAAGATAGGGTCTTTTTACAGTTTTTCTTACTTCAATCGCACCTAGCGCTGCAATGGTAGTATTCGATAGCGATTTTGATTACACCATCTCATAGAGCTATACAAGAGTTTCAAAAAGGTTTTTTACGTCATTGACCCTCGACCTCGGGTTTCCGAGCTAGAGCCGGAAGTTTGCAAAATATGCAAAGGCGAAAACGGTTGGGTGTAGAAGGATGCGTCTTGGCATGTTGATAAAACATGGTTGGTTGACCAGAGAGTGTATTTACAAGGTGCACACTTTTCACCAGTATTCACCAAGTCACCAGAATACTAGTTCTTCATATATATATATATACATATATGCAAAGGCAAATCCCACGTCGCCTACCGGCTTGTTATTTGTACATGCCATTACCAATTGAAGTAATCTTGAAATGTGTAGGCTAGAAACGATATATTACTGAACATTTTCCCACTTTCAGATGCATTTTGACATAACTGCAACAGGCGACTTTTGAAACATTGTGACAAAAGGTGAAATTGCTGACAATGTGCAATTTCTCATCTGGCCCCCATTTTTCCCCCAACTATATTCAATAGGTAAAGTTACATTTACAACAGAGATATTTCAGAAGTTGGCCTAGATATTTTCAAACTAATCTACTTCAGATTTAGGTTTACGTTAATGGTGTTATGGCAAAATAATACATGTACTTAATTATTGTTTAAAGTGGCGTATTACGGCATATCGAGGGCTTGGCGTGAAACGGTTGTAACTCAAAACCTATTTCGAAAACTCTGGATTAGGGGCAAATTTTACCCTTTTGTAAACAATGCAACTTTTGGTGCCATTGCTCAGAACTTATTTAACGCTTATAAAGACGTTATGGCGAGGTAAGTAACCTTTGTAAAAAAAAAATACTAATTTTAGTTACAACCGTTTCACGCCAAGCCCTCGATATGTAAATGGTGTTTAAATTCGAGTTCAGCGGGATAGGGCTCAAACTGCATAACACATTGATTCAGACACATCGTAAATAACAATCGGAAGTGTGATATGCAGATATGTTTTATCTTCTTTCGTAGTCAGCGATTTTTGCAGTCATAAAACCAGACGAATATTCAGAAGACGATGATTTACAATACAAACCGAGGGGAAACGATTATCTTGTTTATTTGTCTTTCCTTTTCCTCATCCTCGGTACCCAGGCTATTCATAAAATATATGATATCATATATGTTATGAATAGCCTGGGTACCGAGGATGCTTTTCCTAAGCTATTTAGTTTAGTTTAAACTTTTTTATTTTAAATCGACTGCGAAACAAGCTTTCAGCTTATTTTAATCACGCTCGAGGTCTGCTTCCTGGAGACTTAACCAGTACTTGCGCCGTTTGTGTGGAACAATCACGAAGTCAGAACCCACTCATCACGGGAGTCTAACCCTGGACCTTTGGTACGAGAGGCCGACGCTCTACTTTGCAACATTGTCTTCGACAATCTGTTTCAACAGTTATGTGTTGCAGTGTCTTATCAAATATAAACCCAATCACTTTGATTATATAGCCAACGCTTTTCAAGATGTCCTTCTTTCCCTAGGTTATGTTCACAGATTGAATTCAATGTCTATGGTTAGAAGATAGAGAAACCGCTCATGGAATTAATATAAAGAACAAACAATATGATTAGCAAAATGATATGATATGTATTTTGATGAATGCAACAAATGTGAAGCATGATAACATGAGACTTAACAATACACCCTGTTTAACGCTTTCCCACCTACAGACGTTTTATGACGTCTCTGTAAAAGACGACGTTTAAAAACATTGTGGCAAAACAATAAATTGCTCATAATGTGAGTTTTTTTCGATTTGACACAATGTTTTCAACTTAATGCAAGCATTGTGTATAGACATTTTCCATATTTTTGCCAAGATATTCACAAAGTCGTCTGCTTCAGATGTATTGTCTGTGAATGGGAGGGTTAAAGATCATCACCATTCAAATCGCAAGCCTCTCATTGACAAAAGACAAACTCTTGTTAATCCTTTCTATATGCAGATGCATATCGACTTGTTTTCAACGCATGACTTTTGTTAACATTGGTGCAAAAGGAGAATTTTCTCATTAAGAGCAATATCTAATGTGGCCACAATATTTTCATCTACTTAATTACAATACTCTCATATATTTCGATCTATTTTCAAAGTTGTCTTGATGAAGAAGGCTAAAAAAGGATGAACACTAATCACAGGGACTATGTATCTGATATAGACAGATCAATTTACATGTAGGCATTACATATCTGACATTTATAATGTAACGCTGATGCTTACAAGATTTTGTCTTCCTGCAAGCTAGTGTGACCGATGAAGATCCAGATCGGCTTACCTATTCTGCCCAGTCTGATCAGATCAGAATATCCTTTAACTTAGCGAAACCTGTCAGAATTCTTCATTCGCCTTGAGAATAGCTACGGTAATGAGATTTTCTTACTTAAGGTGATTGGTAATTTAACCCTTTCCCTCATATAGACGCTTTCTGACGCCTCTGCAGCAGACGGATATTTGAAAACATAGTGACAAAAGAAGAAATTGCTCAAAACGAGCAATTCCTCCTTTTGACACAATGTTTTCCACTTTTAGTCATAGGTTATCCATTCAATTATAGAGATTTTCTATTTTTTAACAAAAAATGTTCAAAGTCGTCTGCTGCAGAATTTTTGTATCAGGGAGAGGGTTAACTGTGACACGAATTGTATGTAGAGAATGACTGAATGATTTGCGGGCTAGGCTCTCTTTCGGCCTTTTTAAGATTTACATTTTACATGCAATGTTTTTCCCTCAAAAGAACTGTGTTGTTAATATTAAAGAATAATATTTTTTTTTTTCCTAAACAAGCTATTTCACATTTTCATAAATTTTTCTCATCTCTATGAAAATAATACTTCAAATTTTGAAGATATTTCGGTTTTATTCGTATATTGTCAAAGTAGACTAATCTAAAGCTAGCTTACTGGATCCGTAGAAATCGCTTGTTATGGCATCTACAGAGGGAAAAGCGTCCGCTTTCTGTTCGAATCCGGTTGAAATTGAAATAAAGCGACCATGTCAAGGAAATGATTAATGGAATCCATAATGAATGAAAATATCAATGTTTTCTGATTATATATGAACATCATTACTGACATCTTTTTCAACCCTTTCCCAATTAGAAAGAATCTGCAGCAGACAGACGACTTTGAACACATCTGGGGCTTAGTACAGATAGCAAATCTCTTTAACCCTTTCTCTCACATAGACGCTTTCTGACGTCTCTGCAACAGACGGCTTTTTGAAAACATAGTGACAAAAGAAGAAATTGCACAAAACGTGCAATTTCTCCTTTTGCCACAATGTGTTCAACTTTTTGTCATATGTTATCCATTCAATTATGGAGATTTTCTATTTTTTGACAAAATACGTTCAAAGTCGTCTGCCGCAGAATTGCCGTATGAGGGAAAGGGTTAAATGAAAGTACACTTTTGGGATAGAAAAGATAAAATTGCTCATTGTGGGCAATTTGTCCTTTTGCTACAAACAATGTTTTTAATGGTCGTCTGCTGTCACCACGTCAAATTGCGGCTGTGAGTGGGAAACGTTATCTACACTGAGAACCGAATATCAACATCAGTAACACAGTCTATAACATATAGGTTAACGCTTTCTGCGTTGCGTAAAGCGCTGATTATCATGTGATTAATATATACTGATAATTGATGACTGACTACAAACACACGTGAAAAATGTTTTTTCTTATAGTTATATACCGCCGGAAAAAAAAAGGAGAGAAAATATACTCGTTTACGCATATATATATAAATATATATAGTTAAAATGCAGACAGACATTCGAAGTTGGCTTAAAACCAAACAATCAGACCGCGGTCTGAAAACAACTTAACCGCTCCTTTCCCACATACAGCAAATCTGCAGCAGACGACTTTGAAAATGTCTTCTCAAAAATATGGAAACTCTCTATAATTGTAGGTATAATTACGGAAAAGAGTTGAAAACGTTGTGGCAAAAGGAGAAATTGCTCGTTTTGAGCAATTTCTCTTTTTGTCAAAACGTTTTCAAAAGTCGTCTGATGCAGATGTGTCAAATTGCGTCTACAGGTAGGAAATGGTTAATGCAACTGCGTACACGTACGGAAAGTAAGTAAAACTTCGGACGCAGCTGTTATGAGGTTTATATATATGGAATGCCGAATCTACATAAACTCAAATATTTGAAGAGCTCTTCAAATAATTAGAGAGCTCTCCAATTGAATTAATGATATCACCAATTCAATTGGAGAGCTCTCTAATTGATTTGAAGACCTCTCTAATTAATTGTTGCTATCACTATATAATTATTGCTCTCACTAATTGAATTAGAGAGCTCCTCGAATCAATTGGAGATATCTCTAATTCAATTAGTGAGAGCAACAAATAAATTGGAGATATCTCCATTTTTCCCAAATTAAACATATCTATAATTGATTTGGAAAATATTTTCATTTAAGTTGATTTGGAGATATCTTCAATTGAATTGGAGACATCTCCAAATGATTTGAAGAGAGCAATAATTGAATTGATGATAACATTACTTGAATTGGAGAGCTCTCGAAATATTTGTAGAGCTCTTCAAATGTTTGAGTTTATGTAGATGCGGCGTTCCATATATATAGCATGGCTTATATGATTGATTTTGTAAAACTTTGACAGTTTAAACAGCAGCTGAACGCTATTTTTGTTAACATATTTTAGCGCCGAATTTCTTAAGGCAGACTCTTCCATGTTCAAAATCGGGCAAATCCATTTTTCACGTAACATGAGTTTTTGAAATATTTTGATAACTGAACTGCAAACAATGCTGATTTCAGGTTAGACAGCTGGTTACCAGCAGTCCCACCTAAATATGTATTGTTTTTTTAAAAAAAAACTCAATATTGTCATTGGCGCTGAAAACGTGTTGGGTTGATTTACCTTTGAGGATAATAGAAATCACAATTATATATATATATATCCAATAAAAACAATGACACGTGCATTGAACTAAGTTCTATAACCGTGTCGACACCGGCTCGTCTGAAAGTTTCCCCTTATCATACGCTTCATTTTCATAGTCTGTAGCAGTTATGACTTCTGGATTCTCCTCATCGTCAACAGCGTCGACAGTTTTGTACTTATACCACTTGGCAACCACAATAAAGGCCAGGAGATTTATCATTGTCATCACAGCCAAAAGGAACAGAAGATATTCCAGATGACCATTGTTCGGCTCTTTGGGAAACCAATCAGACTTTTCTGTAATCAGAAAAAAAAATCATTCTTATGTGTCGCTCCTTTTGCTAAGTTGTTCAAATCGCACTTTGTTGAAGTGTCTCATCAAGAAACAATTAGTGACGAACCAAATTACGTATACTGTGTTAATGACTTTTCAAGTTACAGAAGATCAACCTCCGCCTCAGCGAAATCTGATTATTTTCTTCCCTGTTCGCAATCTACTCTGACACGCATCACATAAGTCTCCCGATAAAGATTATAAATACAAACTGACGATACGAGTATGTACTTTGATAGTAAATATGATCGTTAATACCCTCTGACGGTCAGCCGAGCCCCGGTAGCTCAGTCGGTAGCGACGCGGGCTGTCAATCCAGGCGTTGTGAATTTAAATCCCGGCTCGGCCAACTTTCTTTCCGACGATTGACAAAAGTCAATGCGACATGCGTCATTCGTCTTCCAACAATGGGCTAAGTCTATGTGCAAAAGCAGCCAGTTGCTTGGGAAGATTGTTGTGTGGAGTACTGGTGTGAGAAAACCAGGAAATGCATGAGTAGGTGAACTGGCCGCAGTGATATAATTGATAATTTTTTAAAAACGGCGTTAAACCTCAATCAATCAATCAAAACCTCTTACGGTCGAGTTAAGAGTGACTTGGCCCACGTGATACTGGAGTGTTGTTTGAAGTCGCGTACAGGAGGATAAAGGGTAATGATAGACTGTACATTCTTCAAAATGATTGTCTCTATGAACCTACGATCAGTAAACAAACTACGATTGAGTGCCGAACTTTTCGCTGGTCAATCATCCATATACATGTATAACATGAGTGAGTTTGATACAAATTTCGGCCAACATTCTTTTCGAGGTTTCACAAAAGTCAAGGCAGGGGAAATGCAGTCAGTTGCTTGAAATGACTTTTATGGAGTACTGGTGTGAGAAAGCAAGGAGACACATAGATAGGTTGTGACTGAAGCATTGCTGTAAACGGCGTTTAACCCAAATCAATCGAACAATTATCGAAATAAAACAGATCGCCATGTTTATGAGTACCTTAAAGAATACGGCAACACAATTATTGAAAATGACTGAATAAAGATGGTTTCTACCTACATGTGCTATAAAAACACATGAGAAGATTAAGATCCAAGTTCATATACTAAAATGAACACGAAAACAACACCATCACCTCCAACAACAACAACAACAACAACAACAACTGCTTACCGCTTGTCCTCCATGTTTTCACTATGGCAACAATGAGAGAAGCTAAATAACTGCCAAGTCCTGATGTCATCAAAAACAGACCCATGATAAGACCCTGCATAAACGGCGGTGCCTGTGTGAAGGCAAACTCCAGACCTGAAACAGTTAATGTATTAACCATTCACCACATGCTACAAATCTGCAGCAGACGACATTAAAAACCATCCGGGGGGTGGGGGACGACTTTTGAGAACATTGTGTCAAAGTGAAATTGCTCATAATGATTAATTTCTCCTTTTGCAACAATGTTTCCAACAGTATTTAATTATTACTCTTTCATTTACAGAGATGTTTTCATATTTGTTTTATATGTTTTCAAAGTGGTCATCTGTAGATTTGTTGTGTGTGGAAAATGTATACAGCCAAAATCAATACATCAACATTTTACACTAACCGTCTGGTCAAATAAAGATTTACACATATCAGACTGCATACATTTGCGAGCATCTGCACTGTGTAGGCCTTAACAGATGTCATACTGCATAAATGTGCGAGCATCTGCACGATGTAGGCCTAAAATAATGTCATACTGCATACATATGCGAGCATCTGCACTATGTAGGCCTGAACAGATGTCATTCTGCATAAATCAGCGAGCATCTGCACACTGTAGGTCTTAACGGATGCTATACTGCATAAAGATGTGACCATCTGCACAATGTAGGCCTAAACTGATGTGATGCACATACGTATGTACACTGTAGGCCTAAACTGATGCCCCACTGCATAAATATGCGACCATCTGCACACTATATGCATAAACTGGTGCCATATTGCATAAAGATGTGACCATCTGCACTATGTTGGCCCGAACATATGTCATATTGTATACATATGTGATCACCTGCAAACTGTAGACCTAAACTGATGTCATTCTGCATAAATATGTGATAACCTGCAAACTGTAAGCCTAAACTTATGTCATTCCGCATAAATATTCGAGCATCTGCACAAGTTAAGCCTAAACTAATGTCATACTGCATATATATGCGACCATCTGCTCAGTGAAGACCTATACTGATGCCACACAGTGACACTGCATCTGCACAATGTAGGCCTAAACTGATGTCATACTGCATACATAGGCGGCCATCTGCATTATGTAGGCCTAAACTGATGTCATACTGCATACATAGGCGACATTCTGCACGATGTAGGCCTACACTGATGTCATACTGCATACATATGCGACCATCTGCATAATGTAGGCCTTAACTGATGTCATACTGCAAGAATATGCGATCATCTAAAAGATGTAGGCTTAAAATGACGTCAAACGTGGTGCCAATACCCCTTTTCTATCTCACAAAATCACTTATTTAAATACGTAAATTGAACATATCGTGAGACTAAGATGTTTGTCGAACGTCACAAACCAGACATGCATCATCGAACGGTATAGAAAGTCTAAGGACGAAGTGATGTTTTACCTGAGATTGACGTGAACACTTCGCTCGATCCAATGAATGCAAACTCTGGTACCTGTGCAAACATGCTTATTTTAGAAGCATTAAATTTGTCGTCTGCTAGTGTTTGTTGTATATATCCATGGCTGTCGATGTCGTTTTTACGAACGATTTCAATGATCCCTGCGTACAACATAGCACATGCAGCTAGTACCATTCCGATTCCTGAAAATATAATTGAGTAGCATATTGCGATTTGGAGGTATTTATACGATATCGTATGTTAAGCCACGCCCTTCGTCATGCATCACAAACAAATCACCAATTAATCGTTAAAAACTACCTGGTTCTCATTCATCACATGGCTTTTGTTTGTGATGCCGAAACCGCGTTCTACAATCGATTGGACCGCACAGAACATATCGAGTTTTTTTTGATTGGCTAAACTACTGCATCTCATTTGCATATCGGATCTATGAAGTGCATCTGCGTATAGTCAAGAAATGGTTGAGCGTGGGCATGCATATGCGCAGTCATATCCAAGTATTTAATGTTCGCTTGTGTGTAATATTGTACCAAATAAATCAATTTTCGGAATGTAATCCACTATAAGAAAAATCGTTACACGTTTTATGGTATTATTAGAATGGCGTCGCAATATATTTATATTTTCTATGATCCTAGCAACCATTGGAAAGGACAATAATTGCACGATATATTATAAATGTCTCTTTTACAAAACAATTCAAAACAGTAATTTTTTTTCTTAAGTTTTTAAAAACAGTAAATAATACACCTTTTAAAAAGATATTATGAAAATATTCAATAAAAAGGTTATTGCATAAATGTGAGATTTTCAGCAGTGTTATGCTCTCCCCAAGTTTGGTCATCTCTGCCACAGAAACTCGCCAACACAATCTTTTTTCCATACACATGCAAACATCATTTGTTCCTATTAGAAATAGAAGGAGCAATATCCAAGAATACAATATCAGATGAAATTCTATGGTAAAACGACGATGCATATTGCTTAACCCTTTCCCTCACATAGACGCTTTATGACGCCTCTGCAGCAGACGGCTTTATGCAAACATAGTGACAAAACAAGAAATTACTCAAAAAGAGCAATTTCTCCTTTTGCCACAATGTTTTCCACTTTTAGTCATAGGTTATCCATTCAATTATAGAGATTTTCTATTTTTTGACAAAATATGTTTAAGTCGTCTGCTGCAGAATTGATGTACGAGGGAAAGGGTTAAATATGTAATGGGTTAACAAACTGTTGTCAGCGACTTAGGTCTCTGGTATTGTTGATACCTAAAATTTCCCGGCGTTCATCGCGTAGTAAATATTTATTTAAATGACTTACCTATTCTCTGTAAATTTGTTGGACTCTTTCCATATTTTGCCAATAGCGGATATAACACACGGTCCATGATGGGTATAAGAATGAGAATGATAAGTGTGTTGAAAATGTTCAATGCTGCTGCAGGAAGCTGCGTGCTGCCGATCGATATGTCCATTCTTTCACTTTGTAAGAAGAGAGATGTGCTCATCTAAAAGATATAACATGGGTCATAACACGCAAATCCTTACATTCAGAGGTTGTGACAACAATAGTATTTACGACCAAAGTGCATACAATCGCGATAACTCTATGTTGGCATGAACTAAAATTTGATTCGAAGTATCTCCGTTCAAGAGAGAGTTCCTAGTGTAATGCTTACATTTATGTTTTTTTCAGTTTCGTAATTCATTTATGTATTTTCAGTTTCGTAATTCACTCATGCTTAAATATGTATTGTGAAAAGCAAGTCAGTGATGAAATCATATCAAGAAATCGGCGCAGATCTGTTCTAGGTATTAGTTCAAGTTGAACGATATATTCGAATTATCACATGTTCAAGATATCGCGAGTCTAATGTACATGTGTCCTCATTGTTTTTATCCCAACCTTTCTCGGGAGGCTTCCGCATGATACTTAAACGACTAGATGACGATCAAGCAAGGATGCTCGCCAAATAGTTAATTCTGCATGGCGAGGGTAAATCAAACCAAAATAGTCAAGCAAGGAAGCTACCGATCTGAGTGCGCACGGGCGCAGGCTGACCTCGATCATTTCTGGTTGCAAACCCGCGATAGTCGGGTTTCGTTTGATGTGGCCAAATCTACGAATGAAATAGCAGTTGGGCCTGCAAACAACAAATTTAGGTATTTTGAAAAAGTGAAGATACAAATCGGCCAACGCATCAATATGCATTGATCTTGGACGGATATGCATTGCAAACCAATTTTAACATTATGTACTTTGCAGCTCAAAACACTTCGTTTTCGACCTTCCTCTTAAAAGCGACAACAGTAGGTCAATACTTTAAAATAACATACATCTGTAATGATTTCACAAAACAAAACTATGATACTGTTTCCTTCAATTTCAATAAAGTACATCAATCATTTTAGAATCTTAGAACTTAATCAAAGTAGTAAAAATCTAATTTGATCGAAAGTTACAATTTACGGCCATTTAGAAACTTATAGTCCTTGCCTTACCTGTGAATAAACCGCCCAGTAAACTATGATCAATCCAAAAACCGGAAGTACACGTACGACTGCTTGGACGCCATCTACCATTTCGTTGTCATAACGACCACCATTATCTCTGCGTGCACGATCGAATGTTGGATTTTTGCATCCTGCACAGCTCTGCATGCAAACACCAAGTGAGGGTCCTAGAACACTTCCTAAAACAAAAGGCAATATAAAGTTTGAAAATCAAACATAAGATTTACCTAGTCTGGTTCCCGACTTCCTGTGGTAGTCATTTACGCAATAATAAGGGGAAGGAACTCCATACCTACATCACCGATTTTAAACGAATGTTCTCACTGAGTTGTGTTAAACATCTAAAACGTCTACTCCTTTGCAATATAAATCCGTCTGCTACACATGTATAGTGGAAAGGGTTATTGATTTGCATAATACACAACATTTCTGAAGTCCAGCAATGCATATGCAGGCAGGTCGTATTTTATTGTTTAAAATTTGTTATACTCATTAAGACTAAACATGTGCACAATGTAAAAATTGACAGATGTAAACAAAAACGTACCTCCTGGTGCAGAGTGCCTGTATTTAGACTTGGCAGCCACAAAGAAGATCAGAGCCAGAAACATACTGACTAATGGAATCATGAAACCATAGTCAAACCCTTTCTCTTGTTGAACATAGGCGACACCAGAATACGCTACGATAGCACCAACGTTTATAAACCAGTAAAACCTGAAATTTATAGATTGTTGTCATATGGAAAATAGCCACAACTAGGCGGAAACAAATAAACATGCACTTTTACGAAAATCGTCGACAGGGGACTAAAAATGGTATTTTTCTCATAATATCTCTATTATTACTAGCCAAAACCATTTCGTGTGGGTACTCGAAAGAAACATCTCAGTGAGACGATTATTTTCAGTACGCCCCAACATAAAGTTTCAGCATCAAATTAGAATTTTAGAACACGAAAAATGCCCCTTATTATCTAGAGCTGTGCCGTCGAGCTACATGTGACAAGAAATTTAGAAAATTTAGGATTCGAAATTCACATTATGTTTGTCTTGGAAGTTGGTATCATGACTTACAGATAAGAAGAGAGCCTTTAAGAATGCGATTTCTACTTACCAGTTGAAGAAAGACTGAACAGCGTCCGATCCGAGATCTTCTACTTGCTGTGCACCGAACGGTCCCACATTGGCTTTGATTCCTCCCGTTCCTATGGCAACGAAAGCAAGACCAGAGAAAAAGTACGCTTTTCTGGCTTTCTGAAATGGTAATAAAAACAGTTTATCCATTAAAGTAGACAAATATAATAGTCAATGCCAAATACAATTAATACAAGTTTTTTTTTTATTTCAAATTGATTTAAATGGTCGCACTCATCAAATTTCGCCTGACATCACTCATTTCCAGTGACAACAGAATATGTCTGCCACCAATGGTATCATATCTAGATTCTTCTCGGCTTGTCTTGTGTCTCATTGATGAAAAGTGAAGATCTAGATCAGACTGCGCGGTTTTGGCTTCCTGGTTGAACGCTCATAAGTACAACATAGATATAGGGTACCGATGGTACTCAGATTGTGACGGCACCTTCAGCTAATGAAGCGAAAGGAACAGGAACCAAATTTAACAAAACGCAATATGCATTCAACGAAGGCATCACGTAAGTGTGTTGAAATCTGATGTTAACCATTTCCCACGTACAGATGCTACCTGGCGCCACTGTAGCCAGACGACTTTTGAAAACATTGTGGCAAAGGATAATTTGACAAAAAGAACAATTTCTTATTTTGCCAGAATGTTTTAACCTGTTTAAAAAAGTATACTTTCCCTTTTTTTAAGATCTTACATAGTTTTTTACCTTGATGTTTTCAAAATTGTCAACTGCATATTTTATTTGTGTGTGGGAAAGGGTTAAACCACCAACAAGTACCGTGGTCTGTTAACATAAATGTTATAATCTATAGAGGAGATGTGTTATACATTGGCGACGTCGTGAGTCTATACAGATCAGACTGCGGTAATGCAAACTTGGATCTCGATCAACACTGGTCGAAAACGCTCTGTTGACATTTTTCCTGTATGCCTAATGTAGCTCTTTCTTGAAAAGTGACTTTGTCATTAACTGTGTATATCCGAACAATGGTGTAAATGTTATAACAATTTTAACCCTTTTCCACTTGTAGACGCATTCTGACACATCTGCAGCAGGCGACTTTTGAAAATATTATGACAAAAGGAGAAATTGCTCAAAACGAGCAATTTAACCTTTTGCCACTATGTTTTCAACCTTTTCCGTAATTATACATTCATTTATAGAGCTTTTCCATGTTTTTGCAAGATTGTTTTCAAAGTCGTCTGCTGCATAGTTGATGTATGTGGGAAAGGGTTAATATTCATGTGCACCTATGACTTACAATACTTAGGTCTTCATGGCCACCAAACCAGTCTTGATAATCGATGGCAGAGGCCGGCAGTAAAAACAAACCTAAAATAGACAAGGATTATCTCTCCCTCAGACAGACGCAAACTGCAACAATCGACTTTTGAAAACACTGTCGTTTCAAAGGAAGAGTCCGAAAAGTGTGCCTGATTTGGCCAAATATATTAAACACGCTTTAGAAACAAGAAATAACTACATAAACAATTTAATATGATAAGACTAACCTCACTGCTTTTTTGTTTGTTTTATTATTATTATTATTATTATTTTGTATTTATATTTTCAATAATTGTTCCATAAACGCTTTGCTTATTGTTTATCTGAAAGGTGACATGTCATGTAAATATATGTATTAGCTTATGTTAATATTTTTTTTTTATTTGACTAGACTAACTGAGCATTTTCGATTGCCTCAATGTTTATAACGCTATTCAATAACAATTATTTCAATTATAGAGATTTCAAAGTCGTCTGCTGCAGATTGTTTATTTGTGGGAAAGCGTTAAAAGCAATTGTGTTCGATTGAGCCCTGCACAAGGTTATTTATACTTGACAAATACAAATCGTTTCTTGTTTTCAGCATTATTTACCCGACTACATCTACGTCGTTGAATTTACGTGCTAGGTTTCCCATCAACTTTAACTTTTGTTTATAACTTATTTTGGCATTATGGAATATATGCGTAGATCATTGACGCAGTGTTTAAATATCTGTATGAATTTGGTCCTATTTTCAGACCACATCGTATACCCAACTCCCATTCACTGTTCACAATTTCTTGGACAAGGTCGTATATTAACTGGAATTGTTTTGTTGATCTAAATAGACGAGGTCTAATTCGTCGGCTTACTTTTTTTTTAGAAAATTGTTGGACACTTTGGTTAACTAAAGAATAGTCGTATGTTGATCTACGTACACACTTCTTTTCACAGTATCATTCTGTGGGATCTGCATTTTGTTTCTTTTAGCGCTTTGGGGTCTTCACCTTTTTGCCACATACAGCAATTTTGCAGTAGATGACTTCGATAACATTCAGGCAAAAACTGCAGATGCATCAGAAAGCATCTACATGTTGGAAAGGGTTAATGACATTTAGCTATGACATCACTTAAAGTCATAATGACATAAACTGGTTAGGTTACACATCCAACTCTTCGTAAAAGGATGTACTAATGTATATAACATAATTGTGAACGGCGAAGATCCAGTCTTTAATGTACGCAGATCCATTTAGGCCCCAAATCACCAGACGTTGCTCTTATGTATACATATGAGCATATGAAAACCAACATTGTGGAATCGGCGTAAAGTATCGTCCCGGATCAGCCTAAGCATGCCGCACAGGCTTACCCGGATAGACATTTTTCGCCTCCTGTGGATTTTCTGTTTCATGAATCATTACTCTATACCTCTATCCCCCTGAGACGGAATGTGTCGGTCCGGATCAGTCTGCGCAGGCTGATCTGGATCGATACATTATTACGCAGAGGCCATAATGTTGGTTTTCTCGCGGGACAGCTCATATGGCAAGTTTAAAGTCATTATTTCTCCCCATGTGGATGGGGGACATTCAATATGAATGGCAGTCGCAGTATGACCCTTGTTTGAACCGTAAGATCCGGCCTAACGGGTCTGAACGACTGGAGTCAATACATATGTTTTATCTCGACTTAAATATTAGGTGTGGGACCAATATCATCGTTCCTGTCTTTAGCTGTTGAAAGAGGCATAAAAACCCAAAAACAAAAATTACCTATCACCCCAATAATGTATTTGCCTTAAAACTGTACCCTTTTTTGAAAAAAGTTAATTCCCATAAGAATTGTTTCCATCATATTATTTTAGTGCTTCGAATTTGGAACAGTCTGATTTTATAAACCGTGTCATAATGTTTTTATAAACCGTGTCATATTTTATTTGGCCGAGCCCCGGCAGCTTAGTCCATAGCGACGCGGTCCCAGCTCGGCTAACATTCTTTCCGACGCTTGACAAAAGTCACTGTGACATGCGTCATTCGTTTTTCACCAATGGGCTGTTTAACAGTTTATGTGGAAAAGCAGCCAGTTGCTTGGAAAGTATGTTGTGTGGTGTGAGAAAACCAGGAAACGCATGAGTAGGTGAACTGGTCGCCGTGATATGGCTGAACAATTGTTGAAAACGGCGTTAAGCCCTAATCAATCAATCAATCAAGTCATATTTTGTTTGAACTCGAGAAGATGTTTGATTTATTTTTTCTTATCTTCTTTGAAATATCTCGAAATACCACACATATTCAGCAGACAACTTTTAAAACATCCAGAAAAAAAGATGTAAAATATCTATAATTGAAATATAACTGAATCAAGTTGGAAACATTGTGGCAAAAGAAGAATATGCGTATGTTTATTAATTTCTTATTTGCCACAATGTGTTCAATAATCTGCTGCAGATGTGTGAAAATACGTATGTTTGTTGGAAAGAGTTTAGTCGTTCAGCGGTAATGGCAGTATTGAGATGTTTTTTGTGCAGCAAACAATACAGAATCAAGTGAGTCAGATCGTAACGAGCCGTCTCACCTGAAATCAGCATTGTTTGCCTTTAAGTAATCAAAATATTCCAAAACTCTTATTACATGAAATATGCAGTCGCCCGATTTTGAACATGGTAGAGTCCACTTTAGGACATTTGTAGATAACAGATATAATCACATCACCAATGTGTATAGTTATTGTACCGTTCTCAAGCTTGGAAACATAGGAACTCAAAAACACAATTTTTAAGCAGAATAGTTTACTGTTTATCTTAGATTTCAGTTCTGAATTCAGGTCAAAACTTTTAAACACTTGTCCATCATGTATTATAAACAGTGTATAAAGAATGTCGATGCTGTTAACCATTTCCTTCATATAGAGGCTTTCTGACACCTCTGCAGCTTTCAACTCTATTTAATTTTGTAACTTTCATTTAAAGGGAATTTCCAAAAAAAAAATCGTGTATTTCAAGAAAGCAGCACTAATTTTAACCCATCTTTCTCGAAATTGGTTGAAAATGCATGTAACACAATTTCTATTTCTAAAAAAATCTTACTTGTTGCTATGGATACAAATAAAAAAAATATGGCACAATATAATAATCTGAACATAAGCTTTTAAAATATAATATTCTAATATATTTCTAAGTTTTATAACGATTTTTCAAAGGAACATTGTTAAGTGGATGTTGTCTCAAAACCCACCTAACGTCCCTCGTACAATTTTGATAAATCATAATTCAATTTCGCCCCGTATTTTAGAACATAACTCTTTGGTAAATCCCAGTTTCTTTTTTTTTCCGCGCAATTACAATATTTCTTAGATGACATTGAACTATTTTAAACATGTTTCTTTTAAATCAGTGCCAATAACTAGTTATTTGGTGCACACATACTGATATATGAATTAAGGGTTAGGGGAAAATCAATTCATTTGATTGTGCCATCTACAGACGCCACAGGATTACATGGTTTCTATTAAATAATCTTTTTATCTCATTATTTGCTAATTTGTTAGAAATATTCCGGACTGTGATTGAAATATATCAAAAGATATTACTATACATGGCCAACTTAAAAAAAGTTATAAATCTGATGACATCATCTTCAGAAGTCGTAATACATAATTTAGCGAAATACATTTATTATGCAAATAACATGAGAATTTGAATATATTTTTATCTAAATTCTAAAGTTTCATTGTGTTTATAGATATAAATATGAGAAAAATGAACCGTTATACGTTGGGCTCATCAGAAAAAACCATTGCCTTTTGTTATGATTTTTGTTTGTTTAACTTGCTATAAAACTTGTAGTTTTTATGCAATAGAATATATTGTATTGTAATGTATTGTATTGTATGTGGTCGACAATTAACGCGTCGGTCGAACGTTACCCCCGCAACCCTGAGCGCAAAGGAGGGAAGCCACTTCTACAATTAATAACGTCTTTGGGACAACCCGATCGGGGATCAAACCCTGCTCTCTCAATATCGTGGTGGATTCGTTATCCACTTCAACACAGAGGCTACTGCGTAATATAGCCTATATAAATGCAATAAATGTCCTTATCTGAACTCGTAAATTTTAATATATACTCACTTACAACAAATTTGCAGCATATATAACTTTTCTAAATAAAACAACTTTCGAGCAAAACACCCTGGAAAGTATCTATAAAATAAAGAATATTCATTGAATAGAATTGAAAACTTTGTGGTAAAAGGAGAATTTGCTCATCATCAGCAAGTTCTCATCTTGTTACAAAGTGTTCTCATCTTGTTACAAAGTGTTCTCATCTTGTTACAAAGTGTTCTCATCTTGTTACAAAGTGTACACAAATCGTGTACTCGTTTAACGTCAACATGTGTGAAAGGGTGGACGATTGCAATAACACATTCCAGCGTTAAAAGGGAGTCGAATCACTGTTTAATCACTGTTATCAGTATATACCTAACGTAAAACATCCTAGCCGTGAATTACTCTTTGCCCATACACTAACTAGACCAAATACACATCCTTGAATGAAACTTGCGTTATCCAACCGCTAACTGTGATATGGTAAAATGAGAGTCATCTGCTTTGAAAACATGTGTTGAGAGAATCACAACATGAGGAAAACAGTTTTGAAAAAGACTTTAACCCTTTCCCTCATATGGACGCTTTCTGACGCCTCTGCAGCAGATGGCTTTTTGAAAACATAGTAACAAAAGAAGAAATTGCACAAAACGTGCAATTTCTCCTTTTGTCACAATGTTTTCCACTTTTAGTCATAGGTTATCCATTCAATTATAGAGATTTTCCATTATTTGACAAAATATGTTCAAAGTCGTCTGCTGTAGAATTGTCGTATAAGGGAAAGGGTTAAAACATTTAGTGAAAATTAGAAAAATGCTCGTCATTGAGCAATTTCCCTTATTCGAACAGTTGTTTCAAATATAGTTTTCCGAAGAGGCGGCAGCTGTCGTCTGTTTAAGGGAGTAGGTTATTTTTGTTGCAATCATCATCATCAACAACAACAAATGTGACCTTACCCTTACGCTGCAATGTCCGACTTAATAGTACATTTACCGATGCTGCAATGCACGAAGTCAAGCTAGACTTGGCTTTCTTTAAACTACATTTACGTAGGCGTTAATGCATGACTTTTAACTATGTTCATTAATCAGGTAATACACGACATTAAACTTCATTTACCGATTCCGTAATGTACGTCATTAAAATACATTTGCCGATGCTGCAATACAACACATTAAACTACATTTACCGATGCTGTAATGCACGACATTAAACTACATTTACCGATGTTGCAATGCACGACATTAAACCACATTTACCGATGTTGCAATGCACGACATTAAACTTTATTTACCGATAATGAAATGCACGACAGTAAACTCTATTTACTTATGGTAATGCACAACATTAAACTACATTTACCGATGTAGCAATGCACGACATTCTCTACATTTACCTGTGTGGCAATGCACTATTTTAAGGTATATTTGCGAGGACAATTACATATACCACCTTACATTGTGGGAAAACGTTCAAGACCATTTTAACTAACGAGAGGGTCGATACGTCTAAGTATTGTGATATCATTGCACATTTAGCAGCCTTCACATTGAAAGCAAATAAAAGCTCGTTTAATTATTTATGTTTTAGAAGATAAGCGGAAGACTGTACATTATTGTATTAGTTGGTTCAAGTTATTTCAAGTTGATGTCATGCTTCTGAATTGTGCTTGTACCACAGCCGAAGATAATTAAATGAGTTCATGATAAACTATATAGTTTAAGCATATATTTGCTGATATTCTATTATCAGTTTTTCAGCGTCGACTACGATACATGAACAAAGTTCTTTAATGGTACTATGAACATATTTATTTACACTTTTCTAGCCTGAAAGTTCTGTGTGCATAATCACGAAATTATTTTTAAAATGATGCATTCGGATCGATGGTTTAAAACTTTAAAACGAACTTTACCGAGTAAGTAGATAAGTCCAGAACCCAAAATTGTGTTAAACTTTCCAGCCCAAGCATCTGCTACAAATCCACCAAATACCGGTATGATGTAAACAGTTCCTGAAACAAGAAAGGTTTTGAAGAAAGGTTATCTCGAAGTCTATAAGTTTACCATTCAGAACAAAAGTATGCTGTATACGAGCTGTTCGGCAGAAAACCAACCTTAATGTAATAATATGCATGTGTGGAAAAGATCTGCCGTTGCAACCGAGACTAAACATCGTAATCTCTCTACAGAAAGTTCATTAAACCATCTATGACTAATTGGCGAACAGTGCAGAGCCAGATCAGACTGCGTTGGCTGACCCCATTCTACACTGGTAACACATGTCTAACGGTTGGTTTTCGCAAAGCGCAGCACATATGAATTAACAAGAAAAAACTACAAAACTACAAAGCAAAAGAGTGATCCGTATTATAAAGTGTTTAATAAGTGACCTAATGATGATTATTGAAAAATACATAAACGTTATAATAGTAATAGTAGTAGTAGTAGTAGTAGTAGTAGTAGTAGTATTTATTTATTTATTTATTTATTTATAATAATTATGATGATAATAAAAATAATGATGATAATAATAATGATAATGATAATTTAGATAATAAGAATAAGAATACAAATAATGTTGATGATGACGGTGAAGTAGATCTTTTGATGAGACATTATACATTACCTGAAAAAATCAAAGTAACGAGGGTAGCATCATCACTAGTGAAATCCAATTTGGAGGTGCAAAACAACACCATGTTAGCAACAACACTATAGTACGTCAACCTCTCACATAATTCTGTGACTAAAACGCTCCCAACAACAAACAAACGAGCTCGCGTTATTCCTCCTTTTTTCGGTTCATCTTCGAACGCAGGTTCGCCGTATTTTTCGTCTGTCATGATGGACGTACGTCTGCCCGTTGGCGAGCCTTCGTCCAGAAGTAAAGGTTTGGTCTCATTGTCGCTGTCGTCGTTATCCGACACGTTGACGTGACTCGGGCTCTGATAAGAACAAGAAACGGTTTCCCACATAGAGACACTTTCTGGCACCTCTGCAGCAGACGACTTGTTTAAACAATGTGACAATAGGAGGAATTGCTCAAAACGAGAAATTTCTCCTTTTGTCGCAAAGTTTTTCAACTGTTTTCAGTAACATTTTTTTTTTTTAGTCCATTTTTAGATATTTTACATGTTTTACGCAGATCTGTTTAAAGTCGTCTGCAGAGATTTGTTGTATGTTGGAAAGGGGTAAGGAAGAAATAAGTAAATAAACATAATGGCCGATACCCGACAACACAACTATGTGAACAATTTAGCGTGCCCGGATACCACAGAACCCAGTAACAGGTACACAGTTCTTCTTATCTAAAAGGTTCACCTCGTCTTACAAGTAAACAATATATGAGCCCGTCCATGGGCACGGGTACAAGTTGAATTATGTCAATAATGTAAATACAGATCAGCCTGTGCATCCCCAGACACGGGCGTAGCTTTGCAATAATCAATGTGTAGGCCGTCTCGTGGGAAAATGAACATTGTGGACTCTGCGTAAAGTATCGACCCGGATCAGCCTAAGCATGCCACACAGGCCTACCCGGATAGACACGTAAATCGCCTCCTGTGGATTTTCTAATTCAGGAATCACTGCTCTATACATCTATCCCCTTAAGACGGAATGTGTCGACCGGATCAGTCTGCGCGGACAGCGCATGCTGATCTGGTCGATACATTACGCAGATGTCTATCGCCGCAACTGCATTTTGGGGGCATTTTGAAAAAAAATGTGTAGATACGTGCCTACATAGCCTAAAGGGAACTACGCCCCTGCCAGATCAACATCTACACCTTTCATATAGTATGTACATAAGCTTTTTAAGCATCGTCTGACTTGTGTAGATTATTATAAGAACGGTAGATGTACAGGCCTACCTTAGCCTACACTATTAAACAATGTCAACTTGAACCGTTTTTGCTATGGAAATGCATTTCCCTTGGGTGGTCTCTTAATACAAGTTTGACTGTATGTTATATAATTATATCTTCACCTTTTGAATCGTTTGACAAACTAGTATTGATACGGGTAAAATACGCTTAAAACAAACTAATTTTTTGTTTTTTGCAGAGATGACTGAAAGTCACGGTTTACACGATTATTTATTTACAGAGTTGTCGGGTTTGGAAACATCAGAGAAAACAACATAGATCCAAGATTCAAGACCACTTTCTTCAGTTACGTAAGCTTAACAAAGTTTCTAGGTATATTATACATATGTATCAAAAGTTTCTAGGTATATACATATGTATCAAAAGTTTCTAGGTATATACATATGTATCAAAAGTATCATATATACCACCAATAGGCCTATCAAGTGCAGACACTCATATGCATACTGTTAATTAAACAACACATATATATATATAGTATATAGATATACGTGAGGATGAACACAGTTATGTTAGTTCGACATATTAGACGGTATTAACTAAATTTATCCTCACGTATGTCTAAATATTTAGATAAAATCAATAACATAACATCTTTTTTCAGATTTGTAAAAAAACGTAAAAAAACAATCAATTTATTAACAGATGCTTAAACTTGTTTATAAGGTTTAACCCTTTCCCTCATACGACAATTCTGCAGCAGACGACTTTGAACATATTTTGTCAAAAAATAGAAAATCTCTTTAATTGAATGGATAACCTATGACTAAAAGTGGAAAACATTGTGGCAAAATGAGAAATTGCTCGTTTTGAGCAATTTCTTCTTTTGTCACTATGTTTTCAAAAAGCCGTTTGCTGCAGAGGCGTCAGAAAGCGTCTATATGAGGGAAAGGGTTAACGGTTTATTTTATTTTAGATAACCGAGTATGCAGGACGTATTAAAACAAAATGGTCTTCGTCCTCAATATCTTCTTTTATTACAGAAATTACAATATCCTTTATGAAACATATCGACCACATTCTACTTTCGAATAGTGAGACGATAAACAACCAACGTCTTGCAAGATGCGTGTATACATTACGCCTACTGGATAACATATCAAACTATTATTCGCAATCAAACGTATTTGTGAGTAATTTATACTGACGAAAACCAACCTCCGAACATTGCGTAAATAATAATTGGGTTCTTTGTATGATGCGTTATGCCGCTTTCAATAGTATGTCAGTCATACCACGGCGATTCCCGAGTAAAATACCAGTCCCTGCTGGTTAGCTCATCCTGGCATTAGTGGATCAGTTATGTTGTCCTACACGACCCGTAACTCCGAGAAAGGAAGCCCTTACTTCCATGTGTTTATGTGTTTGGTGTGACTCGCCCGGGTATCACACCCTCATCTCCCGCTCTTTACCGTGTGGGATTATAGAAACAAACGATCGGATTAAAAAAATATATAGTTAGCTATTGTTTATTAATGTTCTCGAGGGTCGTCTAGGATGTTTTTCGACTACATGTATATGACGGAAAAGCGCAGACTCTAATAAAAGTGTGCGGAAACGCGTGTGGATCTTCATCTACGCTGGTCACAAGTTCTCAAATACGGTATTTGGTCTTGACGTGGTCCATTAGTAAGTCCGTCCTTGGGAAAAAGTAACACTTTGCATTTCTGAACAGTAGGATCATGTCAGATTGTACTTATACGCCCGTCTTATTAGAGTTGTTTATGTGAACCTTGCAGAGTTTGACGGGGATGCACAGGTTTACCTGGATCTGCGCTGTTTTCAAAGGACAGGTAAACTCGTACCTTTTCGCGAGGACGGGCTTATTTAATGACTGAAATATAATCATGATTACATATTGTTAAGATAAGTTGTTATCATCAAATGCATGCTTTTCAGAGATTCGTGTTATCAAGTTGGTGAATAGAGTTGTTATCGTTCTGTTATTTCTGATGTATGTTACAATAGTTCCGCCTTTGTTAATGAAACCAATGTGTACGCACGGACGGGCTCAAATATATATTAACCCTGTCCCACATATGGACGCTTTCAGACGCCTTTACAGCAGAGGACTTTTGAAAACATTGTGACAAAATGTTTTCAACTCTATTTCAATAATCATACCTTCATTTCTAGTGTTTCCATATCTGAAGTAGATGTTTTCAAAGTCGTCTGCTGCAGGTTTGTTGTATGTGAGAAAGGGTTAAAGATAGGTAGGGGATATTTGACCAAACTTGCCTGATGTTTCACTGCTATCAAATGCATCAATACCCTTTTCCACGGATTGTTTAGGGTATAACGCCGTTTTCTAGATTTTTCCAGTCATATTACGGCGGCCAGTTCACCTTCTCATGTGTTTCCTAGTTTTCTCACACTAGTACTCAATACAACAGTCTTTCCAAGCAACTGGCTGCTTTTCCACATATACTGTTGTTAGCACATTGGTGGAAGACGAACGATGCTTTTGCCATACTGACTTGTGTCAAACGTCGGAAATAATGTCGGCTGAGTTGAGGTTCGAACTTACATCCCATGGAGTGACAGTCCGCGTCGCTACCGACTGAGCTACCGCGGCCTTTTCCATGGTTAAACGTCATTTTCCACGGAGGTGTACCATTTCAAGCTTCCCTGTTATTGAACATAATTATAGATTGGCGTATCTGTTATTGTGAAACAGAGATAAGATGAGTATACTGATATCTTAAACAGTTTTCTACTATTTCCAAGAATCGAGACGCGATGTCGGTATATGGACCATCTCTCTAATCTTTACATTGCCCTATTATAAAATTAATGACTCTCTAGTTCAAGTTAGTTCAATTCGCATATTGTTTATCACAACTACATTGATGTACACATTAAACAACATGACTCGTTTTCGACTACTATCATTAGTTGTCCCAAACATGCAATTTATATTTATTCTATGTTTTTCCAACATTTTTTTTTATTTTAATTTTTGAAAGATTTACCGACAAAACAAACCGCTTACAAATAAATGCTTTTATTTCACAAACAGAAAGGAATGGTTGTGGGAGAAATTAGTGGTATGTGTCACAGCGCTTCTGCGTGTTGCACACCTGCGCAGTCAGAAATCGTTTAGTATCAACTCTACTCTTAGTAGTGATCAAGACAATCTTCGTTTTAAAGAGAGAGAGAGAGAGAGCGAGGCTGAAAATTGTGCAGTTTGTACAACTTGAGGCTTACCCTGATGAGTTGGAGTGTTTACAAAACAAAAAACATGTTACACAGAATAGTCCCCTTTATTCTCTTGATCCATTTCTTGATAATGATGGCCTTTTGAGAGTAGGAGGGCGGTTGCAAAGAAGCACACTTTCTTTACCCGAGAAACACCCTATAGTCCTACCTGGCAAAAGTTATGTCTCTAAGCTTTTAGCTTATTATTGCCACAAAAAGGTTCAGCACCAGGGTAGATGGTTTACTGAAGGTTTTATTCGATCATCTGGTTACTGGATTACTGTTGGGAAAAGGTTGGTTTCCAGTCTAATCTTTTAATGTGTAAACTTTTAGCAAGGTCTTCTGGAGGGAATGCCTTCATAACCTCTCTAGCATTGGAAGAAATCTTGTGAATGCGTAACCCACAACTAGCCAAATCACGTTGAGTCCTTTGAACCAGATATATAGCCCCAGAGACAGAAGCTTGAGACGTCAGACCATCATCAACATAGAAGTTCTGTGTAACAAACTCGCGAACATCATCATCTGAGTTTTCGACAGTTTTCCGTAAGCCGTAAGACGCAACAGCTGGTGAGGGACTGTTACCAAATACATGAACACGTATACGGTACTCTATCAGATCTAGCCTTGGATTATTTCCCCTGTACCACCCAAACTTAAGAAAGTTTCTATGCTTTTCCGATACCTGAATGCGCATTTTTATCCCCAAAATCAAAATGTGGGCCAATCGGGAATACACCATCTAGATAGAATCGAGACCCGATGTCTGGTTATGAACCATGTCTCCGAACCATTTTCATTGACGAAATGAGCCGTTCCACGAGAAAGCTAACAGTATGTACTCTGCGTAATGTATTGACGCAGATCAACCTGCGCTAATCTGGGCCGACACTTTCCGTCTCAGGGGGGGATAGAGGTATAGAGTAATGTTTCTTAAAACAGAAAATTCACAGGAGGCGAAAAGTGTATGTCCGGGTAAGCCTGCGTGTCATGCTTAGGCTGACCCGGTTCGATACCTTGCGCAGAGTCCACAATGTTGGTTTTCTCGTGGAATGGCTGAAATATCAAAGTAAAGGTCAAATTACGCTAAATACATCCGCTGACTTGCTGATCTAGTACTATAGTCCCTAAAAAAAAAAACTTTGTTTGCATATAAATGAATATACACCATCACCAGAATGTATTGAATATATGACAGTGAGTTTAAATGCATTTTGAATGTGTATAGGATGCACTGGAAATGATTGATGTTATCACTTTTAGTATTTTGACCTTGTTTAAAAGTGAAAGTAGAGAATGCTAAACACCGGTTTTGTCCGGGTCCGATTTGGTCCAAAATGAAGGTTACCATTCTCGCCTGGTGAGTTCTTTCTTGCATAATGCATGACCCCACATATTCTTTGGATTGTTTTAAAGCTAGGAGGTAACTCTTTTCAATGATATATGGTGTTCGACA
Organism: Serripes groenlandicus; assembly: GCA_031761405.1. Lineage (NCBI taxonomy): Eukaryota > Metazoa > Mollusca > Bivalvia > Cardiida > Cardiidae > Serripes > Serripes groenlandicus. The sequence goes on from JASEVX010000004.1 coordinate 87,413,838, forward strand.
TGAGAAACGCTTAGAAAGTGTGACAATTGAGGACTGAAACTGGTCGATTTACATGGAAACAAAGAAGGATTTTATTCTGGTGTATTGTAACCTAAATGACGAAATAATTTAATGAATTTCAATTCCTATATGTTTCTAAAACGAAAAGCACATCATAATGCACAAGGGAGCTAGCAAAACTCGTTTTCGAAACCGAAAGTAAAGGGCATGTCAAATTAAAATAATATTTCGGCATGAAATGTTTAATATCAAATCTCGCATCGTTTACATCTACGTTTAGAGATTGACGTGAAACCTCTCCAGTGTAACATCTGGCAGAGGCACAGCCGTTATAGAGAGGTGTCGCTCATTACGGGTTAAAATGTTCGCCGGATATAAAGACATTTTGATGCGTCTGAATGGAAAATGGAAAATATTGTGGTTCAGCAATGTCTCCATCCTTAAAATAACCCGTCCTTTGACCATATTTTCCATTTGATCAATAGCTCATTTCTTTTTCGTTAAAGATCCAGGAAGTTTTGAGATAAATCGGAAATTAAAAGCTTGTTATATTAAGGAGAAGATGTTCTTATTGACGAAACGATGTGAATCTTTACCAAAAATTACCAAATTTTATTTAATTTTGGTAATAAAATTTCAATTTTAAACCGAAAGTAAATCCACTCATGGCACGCGAAACATCAAAACATCCCGTGACCGTGACCGTACTAATGACGCAGCGTTTTATTCGTGTGTAAACAAATATGGCGGAAATTGCAACTTCCTCTTCTCTAGCGGTAAGTGAATTGTCTTTTTTCTTCTAATCGATGGTAAATGTGTGCAAACTTGTACATTAAAGATGTGTTAAATTATGCATTTGTCAAACATCCTGTACTCTTAGGTGTGTTCTTTCTCCAACAAACAGACGTAATGCAATACATTTATATATTTAATATGAAAGTGGCCACTTAAGGGGGGAATCTATTTCACTCTAATAAGCGTCCGTAAACTGCAGTGTGTTATATTTTAAAGTGAACATAAGAGAAAATTGATGCAACGCATCAATGTCGCCGTAAATCCATACTGCAGTTAGCAGTTATGCATAACACTTACATTATAGTAGTTGAAAAAATAGTTATCAACTAAGGGACATATTGGAACATCAGGAGTGGGGTCAAGTGAAAATGTATCATAACTTGCTTTTTTTTTTGTCAACGAAGTGAATGTCCTTCATTGAAATATAATTGAAGCCTTTCATTGTTTATGATCAATCTCCATTCTAAGGTAGGTTGACCATACACACAGCCAACTAATTATTGATCATAAACCGTAATTGAAATGAGTTATCTTGCCAATCATTAGTCTTAGTATGTATACAGTGCTTACACTTTTCAAGATGTTTGTCAGAATATTTGAATTTTATTATTTATCAATAAAACCACAAAACAGACTATTTAGGATGTGCATGCATTAGCACGTCATTTTACCTTTCCCCTATTAAAATCAACATTGGACACCTTTGCAGCAATCTACTTTTAAAACAATGAGAAAAGGGTTAAATCTCTGAAGACATGACTTTTCTCTTTTTCCCAAAATGATATTAGCTTGGCATCCTATGAATTATAGCATACTTTGACAAATGTTAAAATGTAGTCCAATATTTATAAATTAGACCACCCTCGAAATATAATATCAGCTAAACAGTTAAATTTCATTGAAATTGTTGTATAATTTCAAACTTAATTTCGAACATAAACTGAACGCTTCAACATGTTAATTGATTGTAATTATTTCCTTCCTTTTTTATAATGAAAATAACAAGCTACTCATGTTTTAAAATTATATAATGATGGGCGCCCTTGTGTCAATGATGCATAACAATATGCAGATCGCAAGCAAAATGCCTGTAGGGAATCTAATGAAACAATTAAAATTGTCAAAGACGAAATAATTTTGTACGAAAGACCCGATTCGTTTCTTCTTCGCATAGTTGTCGTTCTTTACACTCTCTTTATAGGCAGAGAGTGTTCCTTCAAAGTCATTTGTCTATTAAAACCAGTTTTATCTCAGTTTGTTCTTTTCTTCATTTGTTTCGAACCAAATAACTTTTTGTAAGTGAGTGTAAAGAACGGCTCTCTGCAAAGGAGATTGATCTACGCAGTCGGTATTCGCTTGTCACGTGATCAACAGTTTTAGCTTAGCAATAGTTCATATTTTAAACTACTACAGGAAAATATAAGTACTCAATTTATAAATGCAATAAAATCAATGTATATCACTGTAAAATCTTCTGTTCAATACAAACAACTTATATCCGAACCTATAATATCAAAGATTGGAGTAAAACAAGGTGATCCAAGCAGTAGTATGTTATGCCTATTTTACCTAAACGATATCTTAAATAGTATTAATGATAATATAGATGGTGTAATAAATATTGATGAATTAAATTTATTTCTCGTTTTATTTGCTGACGATGCAATTATTTTTGGAAATAATCCAGAATCACTACAATCAATACTAAACGACCTAGAACAGTACTGCATCAACTGGAACCTTAAATTAAATACCAACAAGACAAAGGTAATGATCTTTGAAAATAGCAGACCAACCTCATATGACTTCTTTTTATACGGCACTAAAATAGATATTGTACATTCATTTAAATACCTTGGAATATACTTTTTCAAAAATGGAAACTGGTGTCGTACACAAAAAACAATAGCACAACACGCTGGACATTCCCTTCATAATCTGTTTATAATTTACAATCAATTAGACCTACCCGTAAGTCAGAGAATGAACCTATTTGATTCCCTTGTGTTACCAGTACTAACCTATGCAGCCGAGGTTTGGGGCTACCACTCTAGTACTAATATTGAATTGATTTTTTCTAAATTTTGCCGTCGTATATTGTGTGTTAAACAGTCTACCAATCTAAATGCACTATACGGAGAATTAGGTCGTGTACCAATGTACGTTTATAGAAAATTTATTATGATTAAATATTGGTTAAAAATATTAACTATGAATGAAAATAGTATCGTTTTTAAAGTTTACAATATATTATAAATTGACGCTGACAACAATAATACATATAATAAAAAAAACTGGGCATATCATATTAAAACAAATTTAGAACAAATAGGACTATCAAACATATGGGAAAACCAATATACCATGCATATAAATTACAATTCTATTAAACAAAGGATAACAGATATTTACCAACAACACTGGTATACTGAAATTAACAACTCTACACGACTTGAAACATATTGTTTATTTAAACATTCGTTCGAACAGGAAAACTATCTTGAAATCATTAAAGAACACAAATACAGAACTGCCTTTATAAAATTTCGAACTTCGTCCCATAAATTAAACATTGAAAGTGGTCGTCATAACAATATTTTAAGAAATGAAAGATACTGTACAAATTAGAACTGCCTTTATAAAATTTCGAACTTCGTCCCATAAATTAAACATTGAAAGTGGTCGTCATAACAATATTTTAAGAAATGAAAGATACTGTACAAATTGTAACTATAAATTAATTGAAAATGAATATCATTTTTTACTCATTTGTTCGAAATATTCTGATTTAAGATCTAAATACATCAAAAAATACTATTATACGTGGCCAACTCAACACAAATTCATAAATCTGATGACATCAAATTCAAGAATTGTGTTAAACAAATTAGCTAAGTATATATTTTATGCCAATAAGACTAGAACGTGAGTACACGCGGTCTTATATGTACTGCTTTATATAGGGATACATGTATGGGTTAAATGTATATGTTATGCTTCTTTTTTGTAAATACACCTTCACTTAATTATTGTTAATATGTAAGCTGTCACATTCTATTAAGGTTTGTAGATGTATAACTCTTTATTCTAACATATTTTCGAAAACATTGTGAGCAAAGACGATCATATAATTAACGCCGTCGTCGCCGTATTTCCAAATCGGACTATCCCGTCTTATATTTGCCATTACTTGTATATTCTGGGAAAGATCTTGAAGCATCAGGCGAGAAGTGAAGATGGAGACCAAACTGTTTATATATATAAATATACACGGGTTGATCTTGATCTGCACTTATCGCGTGTGACATACAACTCGTCTACGAGCGACGAGGGGTTAAAAAAGAAACTATTTTGTGGGTTAAATATTTATTTTTGTAATTCTCTTCTGTTAATCTATATTCTCTTAGTTATGTAAATTTGTATATGCTATAAAACAAGTATGTTTTAATGCAATAAAATATATATATATATATATATATATACATGATATATTTTAGATAAACATGGATAAACAGTAATAAATGCATTCTTCACAAATCAAGACATCTCTTTGAACATGAAAATAACATTCAGTAAGTTAAAATTGCTATTAAAGGGAGAATTCGACGTGATTTTTATCTCGATATTGACACATAACAGTCTGCTGCAATTATAATAGGTACTGTTTTTTGTCTTCATAAATGAAACAAAAAAACATAAAAGCGAGTCAAAATAAAGAAACTGCAAATACTTAAAACATCGGAATGTTTATTTCATTTTTGATGTGTCATAACTTAGTTTTTATTAAACAAACGCAATTGTAATATGTTCAAGACATTTAAATTTGTTATTTTTCTATTAATAACTCTTCCTCCCTTGTCATTTTCGAAAAGCTATTAAAAATATAAGTCACGGGCTTCTGCTCGGCGACTTATGAAACCGTTTCAACATATCGTAAAAAGTGCACGAATTAGAAATCAAGCATAACAGAAATTCATTCATCATTGAAAACAAAAATATACTCTTTGTGTTTATGCTTTTATAAGGCTTTTAACTTATTCCAGCCGCGAGACGAAATCTATTTTTTTGTCTCGTGACAAATTCGGGTGTGACGTCATGCCAGACAAGTCGTTGTCTATATATAATTGAAGAGATACATACTAAATGACATCACCAGCATTTATTTTTTTTGTTAATTAGTTTTGTTAAACCTTTATTTTTACTACTTTTCGTTTGCGCGAATATTTATCTTTGTAGGTTGTTTTTTATCAGGGTCTATCTTATTTAGTCTGATAATTAATATCAGAGACAATATATACATGTAATACACGGTCCCTGTTAAAATGGACCTGGTCGCTTATTGTCCCCCGCTTTTAGCGAAAGCTGGGGACTATTATTTCTCATTCGTCAGTCCGTCAGTCACGCTGTCACAACAACTTTAACCTTCATAACTTCTGAACCGTAATAGGTACTGCTTTCATATTTCACATGTGTATTCCTTGTGACAACCCCTTTCCATCAATACCAATTTTTTTGACCTTGTGACCTTGACCCTGACGAGTTATGGCCCTTTACCCCTATGTATGACTAAATTCATTTCCGGGCTATTTCTCTGCAACCGCTTTTTGGAATTTTATGAAACTTCATAGGAAGGATCACCACCAAGTGTAGATGCGCATATCGTGTTTGCGTTCCGGTTGGATTATTTTGCACGGAGTTATGGCCCTTTACCCCACCATCAGGCTATGTATGACTAAATTCATTTCCGGGCTATTTCTCTGCAACCGCTTTTTGGAATTTTATGAAACTTCATAGGAAGGATCACCACCAAGTGTAGATGCGCATATCGTGTTTGCGTTCCGGTTGGATTATTTTTCACGGAGTTATGGCCCTTTACTCCACCATCAGGCTATGTATGACTAAATTCATTTCCGGGCTATTTCTCTGCAACCGCTTTTTGGAATTTTATGAAACTTCATAGGAAGGATCACCACCAAGTGTAGATGCGCATATCGTGTTTGCGTTCCGGTTGGATTATTTTGCACGGAGTTATGGCCCTTTACCCCACCATCAGGCTATGTATGACTAAATTCATTTCCGGGCTATTTCTCTGCAACCGCTTTTTGGAATTTTATGAAACTTCATAGGAAGGATCACCACCAAGTGTAGATGCGCATATCGTGTTTGCGTTCCGGTTGGATGATTTTTCACGGAGTTATGGCCCTTACTTCTGAACCGTAATAGGTACTGCTTTCATATTTCACATGTGTATTCCTTGTGACAACCCCTTTCCATCAATACCAATTTTTGTGACCTTGACCCTGGCGGGGGACCATGATTCTCTGAATTTGCTTGTTATCAATATATTTAAAGTTTTATAACTTACTAAGTAATTTGTAAGAATAAATACGGTTACATGAAATGTCCCATATTTATAACCCGACCTAACGAGAAAATAATACCGAAGAAGGTTACCATATATTTATGTTTTACTGAATTGTAAATCCAGCATAAGAACCTATAATATATTTTATGCTACTTTATTGAAATCTAAGAATGTCTTCCCTGTGTTAACTTCATGCTCACATGTAATACAACAACAACACTCACACAATCCCTTTCTTATCCAGACGAACATTTCAAATTGATGGTTCATTGTCTGAAATGAAACACCAGGTAAAGTAATTGACAGAAATATACGCAAATACACGCAATTGTGTCATGGAACAAAAACTGAAGCTATTTGGCTGAGATAGGCTTGTATAATGATGATTTCAAATTGTTAGAATAATTTGTTTTGTTTTGAAAGAGAGTGAAATAAGAGGACTTGATAGCGTTATTTGTAAGAAATACTTCCGTTTTGATGTTAACGAAGAAGAGAAAAGATAGGGAATGAAAAAGGATAAATGTTTTAAGTGTGAAAACCCTTATGCAATACTTTGATCATGAAACTTATCATTAAGCTAGCCATAATTAATAATTAAGCGTTCAGCGTGACAGGAAATGATTACTTAATGTTATGTAGTATGGTCTTATGTGCGCCGCTCTGCAATTAAAAGGCCTTTCCCACATACAATACATCTGCAGCAGACGACTTCGAAAACATTTAGACAAAACTTTAAACAAATCTCTATGACTGAAAGAATAATTATTGAGTGGATTTGAAAATATTGAATTGCGGACATAAGCACCTCCGGACATTGTCTACTTCGTAAAGAACTGCATAGGCGGACATTAGTCCCTTCACATGTGGAGATTATCCCCTTCTTATGCGGACATTATCCCCTTCATCGGATATTATCCCCTTCAACAGACATTAGCCCCTTTGATATTTATAACGAACACCAATTTAATTTGCATCGGATAAGCCCTTTCCCACATACAACATGACGATATTGACTACATCTAGGCATTTTTGTGAATAATCTATATTATTACTGAAAGAAAAGGCTGAACATATTGTGACAAAAAGGAAAAATTGCTTGTGTTGATGACCGCCCGCCTATTTTAGGTAATTAGAGGCAAACTGCTTAACACACAAATTGGGGATTACATATTTCTAAGGAAATTCCAATAGATATTCCATTTAATTTTAATTTATATATTATCTAATTTGATTATTATCTTGTCATTATAGGCAAATTATTAAACACGATTTAATGTTATGGCCGATTTTGTTTATGATCTTTAACAAAATGACGAAAGGGATAATGTCCGCCTTGTGAAAAAGACGAAGGGGCTAATGTCCGCATGTGCATAATAGAACAGATTTTTATTACACGTAAACTTTACATCTTTTTGTGTTAGAATAAACATATTTTATAAACATATCTACATTACAAAATGTTATATTAAGTAGTGAGCGATTTTCTTAAGAATATAAACTTATATAAAGGATGTTGTAAATCATCTTAAACTAAAGTGCAATATAATAATAAACAAATTGACAATTTATGAATTACTATCATTAGCGAATCAAATATAAATATATATATATATATATATAAAACAGAACAGGACAGAATCATTTTATTTACATGCGAACACAGAACATAGCATGTCAGTGGAAATGTGACTGACCCGGACATCCCCCTTGACACGGAAAGCAAGCCACCTGTCTTAAGCAGCCAATTTTATCATTTCCCTTGGGTGGCTGCTGAACGCAAGTTCGTATACACGTCTATACTTACCATAAACATACGCACACAGAACAGAACATGTCGGCGAAGATGTCCTTCGTAGTTGACCCGGACATCCACCCCGTCATGCAATGCAAAGTCTACGCGTGCACATGGATACATATATGAAGATAAATGTTACCCAGCAAACTATTGGATACAGCATGTAAACGTATGACATGCCTTAGTTATTGGTCAATAAAATATAGCGATTCTTAAATGCTTCTGATATATATTTGCTTAACTTAAATGCTTCAGATTTGTTTTGTGTATTAAGCAACTGCTTTTGTTTAAACATACTTGGCCGAGCCCCGGTAGTTCAGTCGGTAGCGACGCAGGCTGTCAATCCAGGGGTTGTGAGTTCGAATCCCGGCTCGGCCAACTTTCTTTCCTAGGATTGACAAAAGTCAATGCGACATGCGTCATTCCTCTTCCACCAATGGGCTAAGTCTATGTGGAAAAGCACCCAGTTGCTTGGGAAGATTGTTGTGTGGAGTACTGGTGTGAGAAAACCAGGAAATGCATGAGTAGGTGAACTGGCCGCCGTGATATAACTGAGAAATTGTTAAAAACGGCGTTAAACCCCAATCAATCAATTAAACATACTTGGTCTAATTATATAATAGTGTTTGATATAAGTAGTTCTTAACTGATCGTAGGGTGTACACTTAAAGATAAAATGAAATTCTCTTCTATTTCATTTAAATCACATACTTGACAATATCGAAAGTGACGTTCTAGTTTATCGTATCTACAAGTATGTATTCTTAAATTATGAGAGCATACACGTGACTTTGTAATCGCTATTTCAAGTTTTCTTGCTACAATATTATCTGAATAAGAGTCGAATTTAAAGGAAATTTTAGGTCTTTATACACACAGTTAAAACACCATTACCTTTAACCTTTTTTGCCATTGTTGTAAATATGCGTCAATGAGTGATGTTTGAAGATGCAAATGAAGTGTTTTTCGTTTATCTGTGAATAATTACACTATTACATAATCAAAGCAATGAAAATGCTGACGGCCTGTGGGATGCAGGAAGATTGAAGAAATACGGATAATGTGAAAGGAAATAACAAATGCAGCTTATGTTTATGTATTTATTGTTAAGAAGTTAAAATATCCTATCAAAAAAAGTAAATAATATGAAACTGGCAATTGGAATCAGGAGGACCTTGTTGCCCCTATCGCTCACAAGTATACACATTTAAGACATGAAGAATCAAAGAAAAAATTGACAGCAGGTATAGGCAGAAACATTTTGAAGTTTCTGCCTTAGTATATTAAGAAATATGTCAATGTTAAATCAACTTCAATCAAGTAGATTTTGTGTGTTTTACAGATTGAACCCACTCGAGCAAACTTGGTTGAGGTTCAAAGAGGTCCATTCAAGGAACATTTCAGAGAAACCATTTTAAAATCCGGCTGGGACAGTATTTTCTGACAATCTTTTTAATAGTTTTCCTTTTTGTGGCCATGGCAACAAGTCCACTTTTACGGACAGAGTGAACCCTTAGTAGACCATTTTTATTATCGTGCTGGTATCATGTGTATTTATGGAGCACAGGGATATGTAGCATTTGTATGAAAAATGCACCATGGTTAACATGTCCCATAAACCATTATAATGCTTTAATAAATGACCTAGTTAGACCATATTGGACAGTTTTGAACAAGGCCCAACGTACATGAGACACAAAATTAATAGTATGACAAATTTTCATGCTGATTAAATAGAAAATTAAAATTCTGCACCAAATCAATTAACTGAATTTGTAATGATGTTGGAAAATAAAGGTTTGAAAACGACACTTCTCTAAACCATGGACTAGACCGGGGAAAGTGTTTGATCACGGCTAAACTGAACATTTTTATTTTATATTGAGAACCATTAACATCCCATAGTGAACAAATTAATACAAGAGAAGCACACGAGAGCTCATAAGCATACACTTGCAATGAAACATAAATAAGACAAAAAAGAACCATGATTGGAACCCCTGCCAAAAGCAACTGCTAAAACATACCCATTGAGGGTCAAACCGAAGAACATTTGTGCCAAATTATATTGAAAGCAGTTAAACCAGCCCCAACGCCACAGTTTTGTATTTTTGAGGATTTGCACCAGCTTGAGCAAACTTGTTAGGTGTACAAAGATTCTTTGAAAGAAGGAACATTTTCGGCGAAATTTACAATGCACCAGTAGTTTCCGAAAATACACTTTGTATTTCGTTTTTGCGATATTTGCCATAGCAACAAAGTTATGCATTGAATATAATCCAGCTCTTGGTATACATTTAAAAGGGGGACCACCCAAAGAACAATATCGATATATGGAAACAGCCCTGACAGCCATGTTTTAATGAATCCCAACAGATTAAGCAAACTGTGAAAATGTTTCAAAACTGGGCAAGTTTCTGACAAAAACAGTTTCAAAGATAGTCCCTGTTTGTTGCCATGGCGTATCGTTAGTGAATGGACATAGTTTGGAAAACCCATATAGGGAACATGCATGGAACATCATTGTTGTTTGAAGCCAAAAGTTAACATTGGACAATGACAGATAGTCTTCCCAATAGATCACATTGACCCGTCATGTTCAAGTGATCTGAAAAAGTGCATACATAACAAATATACAAGCAATGCATCATAGGTACCGTATAATATACTTGATTCATGGAAATATCATGCAACTGTAACCACAAAAGAAAAGGAAAAAAAATGTTTTAAATTCCAATGTTGTTTTTTTTCATTATCTAAACATAAAGCAATATCCCTGCGTAATTATAAATTAGATCACCAATCAACACAAATAAATATATAACATATAACAGAACAAATTGCCTCTGCAACTATCCCTCAAACTAGATCATCCAAAAAAAAAAAATGTGTTTGCTATTGGAACAAAACAGACACTTTCATTAACAACTATTTACGGCGCAGTTTGAATGGATGAATATTAAAATATGCATTACTACGAGAAAGTGATATTAACCCTTTGCTCCATAATACTGCATTTCACTTCAGCAAATGTAGAGCAGGTATTTGGAATCAGTGTAGGAAGATTTAAGATTGCTCGTATGAGCAATCTGAAATATTCCGCTAATGTGAGCGTAATTCACACATTACTTATAAGTGGGGGAATTTAATGAATACTTTCAATTTGGAAGAGTCCAAAAATATGCTTATTGGGCAAAGAGTTAATCACTTTGCTCCACAAGAACTTTCCTACCCCTATGCGAAACGTAATGGTAAAATTAGGCATGATGATTTGTTAATAACCTTCCATATTTGACCTCTCGGCGCATAAATTTCTAAGCATTTGTTAAACTTATATTGATGTACTCATGCCTCAAGTTTTTCACTGATGTTCCAACACTATTATAATAATATTTTTGGGGTGATCTTAACCTTCTAAATGCAGTTTTGTTGAATCCATGATGAACTATTTTTCTCGCGCAGTCTCACCCTAAAATGCGGTGTAGGGTGTTAACAGCAATTGGCAGGCTGCCAACTCCGAAAACAATGGTTTTACTACTATGACCATGGGCTAAAGCCCCAGGCCAATAAAAACCATATCGTGAGAGAAAATTCTTAACCTGACTGAACCAGTTTGTTTCTTCATTACCCTCATTTAACATATTCAATGACTGATTGGATACAAATATTATCACTTCTTTTCAGTTCAAACCAATATTTCAAAATACGTATGTTTCTAACGATACATAATGGGTATCTACACAATTCCCCATAGACAGCGGCATTAGATGTTGATTGTCTTACGCCAAGAATAATTTTACAGAATTTTAAATGTATCTTCTCTAACAGTGTGGATTTTGTAAATCCCCAAATTTCACACCCATATGCTATAATAGATGAAACAAACGCATCAAATAACTGCAAAGAGAAGTGTGCATTGCTTTTAAACCTTTACCATACAACTGGTGTAGTTCAATGTTACACCTAAATAATTAAAGTCGTTAACAATTTCAACATCTTCATTTGCATTTATAAAGCCATTTCTCATTACGTTTGGTACCACCTCTTTTCCGAAAAACTACAATTTTGGTTTTAGCAGTGTTAACCTCAAAAAGTATTACAACAATTGTATAAAAGAACAACCATATCATCGGCGAATAACAACAAAATCATTATGAGCAATTTCTATGCGTCAAAAGTGGTAAGGGATTGAATTTAAGAGAGATCACATATTTCAAGTAAATTGCATCATCTAGATGTGTCAGAGATGTGTCAAAAGTGCATCATACTACATTAGACCCCTACATTAGACCAAGCAACTGGCTGCTTTTCCACATATATCGTTACTCCATTGGTGAAAGACAAATTACTTTTGTAGCATTATTATATTTTCAAATGACGGAAATAATTTTGGCTGAGGTTGGCTTTATTTAAACTGATGAATCGGCCGAAACAATAATACTGAAGAAACTGTTTCATATACATGTATTACCACAACAGGCGACTTATAAAACATCTGGGCAGTAATATGGACAATCTTTATCATTGGAAGTACAATTACTGTATCATGTAAATGATTCAGTGTCAAAAAGTGATTGGACAACTTATAAGAATAAGATAAACACATGAGTGTCTAAATATGGTCGAAAGTGCTTAGTTAAACTGTGAAAATATAAAATGTCCTAGAAACAGTGTGCTGAATATTTATTAAAATGATTAAATTACTTACTGTGTTATGTATGTAAAACATTGAAATGATTTAAATTACTTACTATGTTATTTGTCTTTTTAGTGCAATGTTATTTTAGCCTTAGACACCTTGGATGTCTCCTAATGTCATACATTATGATTACCCTGCTAATCCCATCGATGGGGATTTTGACTACCCTATCATTACGGTCGAGGGGATTTTGACTACCCTAACATTTTGGTCGAGGGGAGTTTGACTACCCTAACATTTTGGTTGAGGGGATTTTGACTACCGTACCCTATCATTTTCAGGGTGAGGGGATTTTGAGTGTCTCCCGACATGAAGCTAATTGATATTCCGTTAAGTAAATGAGTGTTTAAGCAGGAAATCGAAACACAGAACATTTACTCAGTCAGAAACATAAAAAATAAAGACCTGTTAGTTTAGGTCTGTGGCGTAGTATAGATTCAGATCACTCTTGGTATCCGTATAGTTTGATCCGATTATGTACTGTTCACTCATTAGTTAAAGAAACTTTAAAAAGGAAGCCTTATTATCATAAGACATAATAAATCGGATTAGATCCCATGGATGCATATATGTATATAGTTGAGATACACATAGTCTAGAGTTGGGTTTACG